>CM076734.1:4771115-4943615 GCA_038501795.1 Pseudopleuronectes americanus | reverse complement strand
CCAGGAGCCTTTTCTTGGAATTTGGCATAAATAAAGTACGGTATCATCTCTGACTGTTCTTCATCTTCCATGTTGTGGAGAGACTCTGTGAGACAATCTAACTTTAAGACCTCACTTATTTCTGTGTATACTGAGTTCATTGGCCATAATGTTGTGTGTTATAAAAAGTTGAATATTTTGTTTATCAATTAATTAGAACAGGCAATGACATTAATTATCAATAGGCTGACTATCATTCCTTTAATTATTTCAAAATGTATTGATTTTCCAGTGTATACATTGTCAGATAATGTCCACATGATATATGAATTGTCTACAACTTAAGTGTGTTGAAATGTTTTCTGTCATATAAAACAAAAGTTCTGCAATATTCACATTTGTGAAGCTAATGTTATTGTCAAATGTTACTGCAAATGTGTTTTTGAATCTCTTATTTTATACTGTTTAGTTTCTGGGTAGGTGGGGAAATAAGAAACAGTATGGGGTCAACAGATTGCCAATCATTGCTGGTCCTGAAGCCACCTAGAAATATTATTCCAGCGATACCCTCAACTCGGTTGTGCGATATGACATGAATTAATATCAACACTTAAAATATAAATAACAATACAGGGGGAATGCAAGTGTAACTGAACCAGGAACCACAATGTGATACACTGCGATATATCAGGTTAGTAAGTAATAAATCAATATGATGTATGTAAGTTATGATTAATAAATCATGATCTGTGAGTCATTATGAGGATAAGCACCCTGTGTATTAAATCATGACAAATAACTTCACAACATACTGTTTCACACTGGTTGATTAACGCACAATACATCTCATTAACTGACATCTGTCCACACATCGACACCTCACTTATATTTAACTCCACATCAGGTGTGAAATGGCACATAACTAATAATTCATCATGACTTGTTACATACATATTAGTTTCTAAATTTGTGTCCCTTCAAGCAGAGTGGCGCCGCGTACTGAGCTGTTAGTGAGACTGCTCTGTTGGTTAATGACTGTTTGCCCATTTATTTTATGTACCATCCTCCAGCCAAGCTTTGTGTTTAAGACTACGCCATTAGTACACGAGTAAGACAAAAGGAAGAAGTGAAATCTTTCAATTCAGAGCACACATTCACATCTGTATGTTATTACTATGACTGTATTGGAATCATGATTGATTTTGACACGTAAACCACAGGCTGCCCGTAAAGATGGACAAATCTTCCTCCCACTACACAGAAATGAAGGGAGAGTCTAGTGATGAGGGGATAAAACTGTGGTGTCAAGGTCCTGCCGATGCACTCAACCGATCACGAGCCAGTCTCTGGATTAATCATGACAGGTCATTCCATTTGTATAGCAAAAAATGACAAATTAGAACCAAACTTACTGGAGAATTTAGCAAGTATGAATAACTACATTAAATAACAGGAACAATCTTTGAGGAGAATTTTAATTGTCGTGTACTTTGATTTTTTTAGTTTGGCTCATGTCATATCCACTAAGATGGAGGAGACAGCATTTATGATCTATACTGCAGCCAGCCTCCTGGGGGCGATCAAGAAGTTTTGGCTATGTGAAAGTTTAAATGATCCTTGGTTTGTACGCAACACAAAAAAAACGATTCATTCCCTAAGCACAATGAATCCTGGGATAGTGTCGTATATTTGTTAGACTAAAACATGTTGGTGTGTGCTTAAAACATAATGACTGGCTTAAATGTATGGTACCTGCTTTTGGACTCTCAGACATTCTCAGAGAGTCCTCCAGATGGTTATGTTATTTACTCTTTACCTTTTGGGGACAAACTTTGACCTAGGGAATTATCTCTGACCAGCTAATGGATGGGTGCAGAGGGAATGTTTTTGACCTATGTGTCTTCGTGTTCAGACACAAAAACGTGCCCTTATTAATTCAGAAATCCCATGTGGGATGTGTTTTACCTGACGTCATGGGTGGAACCAAACTCTCTATATATATGTGTGCTTTCAACCCCTGCAAGTCAGATTTCACTATTGGCTTGGGTGTCTCCGGGTATCTAAATGCCCGTCCCGACCGGTAATTTCTTGTATTAAACTTTGTTATACTGAAAGTACTGGGTCATCGGAAACCTTCCTTCATCATCAACAACTTCTACAACTTCATCGACCTCTCGGCTGCATCAAATATACGGTAATAGAATGGCCTGCAAAAGATCAACCCAAGGGATGGAAGGACTCATTTGTTGATAGTCTTTGAAAGAGCCTTTGAAAAGGGACAGTCTTTAACGGTCACACAATCAGCCTCCACATGCAGCCTGCGTAAGACGCAGCCTCTGAATTGAGACACAGTGATTTGAACCTATAGAAAGAGAAGGACCCATAGCTGAGCATGATTGATTAAGAAAAGGCTTTTTATGATCTCATCTGATCAAACTCAAGAGAAAAAGTTAAATCAGGTTAGCAGTTAGCTGCCTAGCATCTATTGTTGTTGTTATAATGAAAAATATGGGGCATGGATGTGAATATTGATGTGAACATGCTCTGAATTGATGATTAATGTGTTGTTTTTGTTGTCTGAAGCTTGTGTTACTCATATATTAATCATGCGATGGTGCAAATGCTGAAAAAGTAACAGCGTGGAAATACAATCACTACACACCGCTCAGCCATAACATTAAAACTGGTATGAATGTTGTTCCTGTTCAGTTTATAAACTAGCATGTGAAAACAAAGGAAGTAAACAATTAATTATTGATTGTGTGGCATTATTCCCAATACAAGAATTTCATATATATGGTTACTAATCACTAGAAATTGGCTCATTAACACAAGTTCATGTTTTTCCGAAAGTAAATTGTAATTATCTACAACACAGTTCTTGAATTAAAGCAAATACTTGTTAAGTGTTAATTAGAAAGTTATTTTCGTCAAAACTCTCATCTTGTCCTGCAAAGCGTGTCCCGCTGTTTAGTGTGTTTTTAATTGGACACCAGCCATTTTCTCACCATATTCCAAATGTGCTCAATGCTCCCAATGAGCTGCTGGTTCGGCTGCTGTCTATTAGCACCTGATCACATCCTCAGAAGAAAACTCTAAGTGAAATAATTTCCCAGGACTGACTCATTCACGATGGCGAACGTGACAACGCCTCAGAGAGGGAATGTGCACCACCTGTAGTGTGTCTTTCATAATCCTGTGAATCTTGACAGACTGTTTCCATCCCACGGTTTGTAGGTGGTGAAGAGGTTTATATGGTGCAGTTTACATCTGGTAATATTAAGTGTATCTAAGTGCAGGTGTACAAGAGGAGGTGTGAACTGAGAATCGTTCAAAACACATTCAGAGGTGGTCTAGGCCACTTATGGCTGAATTCTTTCAGTTGTTTGCATCTTTCAGACATGAACTCATCTCTGTAAACCAACCGGAGAGGCTGTATGTGAGAACACAGATGTTCGAGTCAGTTGCTGCCGACATTCTCTGAGTTTTTTTTCCTGCCAGCCCTCTGCTGAATGTTAGGAAGAACTTGCAAATGAGCCCCTGTGAGAACAGGAGGAGAACAGCAGGACCTCATTCGGAGGATTCACCATGAGCGAGTGGGCTCCTTTATGACGTTTCAAAAACAGACGTAAAACGGAATTACTGAAAAATATGTTAGGAGGAAAAAGAGTTTCCATACACGTAGAAGACACTGAAAAAGATTTTGACTTATAAGGACAACAAGATTCAAGAGCTTTTAGTGATAAGGACCGAAGCTGGTGTCAATGTGCTCGACACTATAACATGCCAAATCTGCAGTGGAACTTTAAATGGAGTAAACTCGCTTTGTCCATGTTGTCCATTTTACTCGTTCATTAAACATCTTGGGAGATTTAGTCATGACAAATAAATAGAAAACCATAGTCTGTATTGTTTCCATTTCTTATTTTCTTTCCAGTGGACTAAGCATTGGAAGTGCATACTGCCTCCAGGTTTCAAAGAAGCCTTTTGCCTTTGCATACAGATATGATGTACGTGCCTATTCGTATAGAAAGCAGGGGAAAGAGATCTGATCACAAGTGGTCACTCTGATCCATGCAGAGACACATTGAGATGCCTGCTGTGACTCGGTGCTCTTAGATCCGTCCACTTGTGACCGGATCACCTGAGGCGCATGCTAATATTATGCCTGAACAAGGCCTTTGGAGTGTGCCTGTGTGTATGCATGTGCATTTATTTCCCTGAAAGGGGCTGCCTACCTATTGGGGACATGTATTGGACGTGATGGATAAGCTGCACACGGCCCCACATCTCAGAGCTGCAGGTGTAAAACAAATAAACAGTCAACATGTGTAGCGAGAACCCGGGGAGGGCCTTGATTCTTTAGGGCTGATGCGATATGACAGGGGAATAATAATGAAACGCAGCTGCTGTCTTACCACTGACCTGCATTGATAGATTACCACTGTGATACAGAGGCAGTCAATCGTTCCAGCACAGCGGGTTTCAATGTTGAAACGCGCTACGTCTAATCCCATTTGTCAACAGCCAAGACACACTTTTAGATTTTGGGTTCATGGCGGCGAACAACACATTCAAACAAGGAGACGGCAGACACTCGAGACGGCTTAATACACAGTAGCCGTGTTTGTGTGTTTGCACGCGTGGGCACAAGCGCAAGTTGTAGGTCAGCGCTGATGGTGAGTGACGTGCTTTAGACTGTCAGCGCGAGTTACTGTAATAAGAAATCAAAACCAAATGCCCTGTGCAGGCGAAGAATTTCACTTTGTTGTGACTCTTCTGCCAAGGAGGCCTCGACACAAAAAGTCTTCTCACTGTTCTTGTGCCTCTACTTTCTGTGGCAAGCCGTAAATAATGAACATTATTAGTTTTCTTATTGTTTGTCTTTGAAGCAGCAGCAGCCTCCTTCTGTCAACCTAGCTGTGTGCCTCATTTTCTCTGTCAGCTCCGCTGCACATTTAACGAGGTTATAACCAGACATTCAGTGTGTTACGACAGTGCCACATGTGTGCTGTATATTCACTGGATTTCATTACCCCTGCTTGTGTAATCGGGATTTTCACTGGGTTTTGTCCCCTCGGCTGATTACAATGCCAAAACCTGTGTGAAGAAACATCCTCTTAATGAGAGATACACCCTAAAAAATAATTTCTAAATGCATCCAACTTAGAGCTTGGATCTTGGGTCAAGATTTGTGCACATAAACAACCCTAACTCACTGCTGATGCAAAAATAAATCCTTTAATGAATAAAAGGTGCTAATCAGTGACAGAAGCTTTCGAATGTTCCTCTATAGAGAATCCGCCTGTTTACACTTTCCAAGTGGACCGCAAAAATGGCGTTCTCCTTTTGGGTAGATTCCCCCTTTAATGTGTATTCCCTGGCTGAGAGCGTGGTGTAGCGTGCACACAGATGATGACAGATGATAGGAGAGAGAGGAGCCTTTCCATGACCTTCCCAGCATTCAACTCATTTGACTTTGATGTGTAAAATAGAGCAGTGAATGGCGGAGCGGCTGCGCTTTAATTCTGGTCGAAATTACAAACTAAAATGAGAAGGGCATTAAATGAACAATGGCGAGGTGCAAGGCCCCTGCTCTGTTGCCGTGACACAACAGTGCCACCTACTGGTGCATGAGTGTGGAATTATATGTGTGTATTCCCACATTATGAACATGTGTGTGTGTGTGTGCAGCCTGTGCCCATATACCAAAAGATCTATTATAGATATGTTTGGAAGGATATTAAAATACTCTGCTGTAAATAATATTATTTCTGATGTTTATTTCACAAAATCACAATTCTTGAAATTACATCTACTCAATAGTCATGATGCATACAAATTTGAGTATTTAGACTGTCTCCTACATCACTCTAAAATTGCATTTTCAATGCTCCAGAGAATTTGAAGGTTTAGTGTATAAAATTTAGGTGAAAGGGATCTATTGGCAGAAATTTGATATTTATTCTATATTTAAATTTATATTACAATAAGAAAAATATACTAAGATTATCAATTTGTGCTCAATGATGCGTCAATAAAATCTACCACAGTTGAATCTCAACTGTTACAAACACACTGACAAACAGAACAAACTACACTGAGTCAAGCCTGAAAAACTTTTAATGTGAAGAAGCCACAGGAAACATAAAGTATGTATTTTGAGAGCAAACATGATTTTAACTTCCGCAGGTTGTCACTTAATTGCAGAGTTGTGAACTCTTTACTATTTACTATTTAAAATCCACTTTTAGCAGAAACTGCAACACTTGATCAGTGTGATAAGAACTACCAAAATAACAGAAAAAATCTTTTAGAAAAATTCCTAAATTAAACTAGAAGTGTGAGCCCAGGGAGGAATGAAGAGGTAAGAAAACTGTCTGAGCAGCCATTGACAGCGTGGTTGTAACTTTTTTCCGAGCTGTTGCTAGGCTTCCCAAATTGGACTGTTGTTTCTTCATCCATCACTGTTACAGTAACAAGGGAAATACATGCAGGACATTATGCTAGCAAGCAGAGTACTGTTTCTCCTTCCGTGCCCAATTATTGGTCCCCGGTTGTTGCTAAAACATGATTAAATCATCACAAATCAACCTTCCTCTCGGTGTGTTGTCATGTAACGCTTGGAAACATATAGGCTGGTGCTGCGGCTGCCGTCAGGGAAATGTCTGTCTTATGAGGCATCTGACTGACTGTTGTAGCTCCTTGTGTTTAAAATGTGTCTCATCTCCGGCTGTTGATCTGATTTCCATCAGGAGTTAATTGTACGAACTCTGGAGAGCCTGTTTGATTAGTGGAGTTCATTTGTGCAGGTGAGGTGAATATTTGCTTGCACCAGACAGCCGCACTGGAATATCTGTTTTCTACAGATTGACCACCTTGCACATAAGTCTCAGGGTTAAATTGATCGTCAGGGGTTACTCATGCTTTAAAACACCAAGCACATCAAAATGACTTAACATGAATAAAATCTAGGTTTATTCGAGGATCACTCATTTGTGATGTTTTTAAAACCTGCAGTAATTGATTTTTTTGAGCCACCTGGGAGCAGCAGGAATAAGCTGTGAGCCAAGGAATGACATATCATCACTTTTTTAGTGGGTATAGCAAGAAATGTTCTAGATCATACGTGTTGTGCTGGGTTTGATCTCCAATAACCCCCCGAGGGCTGTGGAGTTGCCTAATGCTTCACTATGTTCACCAGCTAGTTGCAGAATGTGTGTGTCGGTTTCATAGAACTTATTTGCAGAAAACAGGGCGCAGCGGTGGTGCAGTACTCTCTCTGGACTCTGCAGCTTCCTCCAACAGTCCACACACATGCAGATTGGAGGTTATTAGGTTGGCTGGAAACTCTAAATTGGCCGAGGTGTGAATGTGAACGTTTGTTGTTTGTCTCTGTTTGTTGACCCTTGTATGCGCTGGCGGCCTGTCCAGGGTGCACCTGCCTCTCGCCCAATGTCAGCCCTGATTGGTTCCATTCCGCCGCCAATGACCCTCAAAAGATAAGCAGTGTAGACAGTGGTGGGACATAACAAAGTATATTTACATAGCATACCGTACGTGAGTACATCTGTTCTTTACTTAAGATTTATTTTCCCATACTTTGAACTTTTACTACACTGCATATCAACAAATATCTGTACTGTCTACTACTCTTCTTTTTTAACAACGAATTGCAATCATATTGTTTTTTAATATGCTCAAAAGTTAGGAGAATTGGTCCAATGATCCAATCAGAGTGGGCAGGAAACATTAGAACCCGCCCACTGCAGCAGCGGCATCACTGGTCAAGAAACAGACCGATAAATTTGATAATAACCCACACTCCACACTTACTCTTAATTTCAATACTTTAAGTATCTTTAAAAGCAAGTACTTACTTACTTTTACTCAAATAGAAATGTTAAAGTGGTACTTTTGCTTTTACTTCAGTACATTTTAGTCTATTTATTGTACTTTTACGTCACCAAATATCCACCACTAGCTAGCTTTGTTGTTACACGGAGTAACAACAAAAGACGAACCTGGATTGATCTGTCCAAAAATCCAAGAGGATTCTCCTTACCCTGTTTAGTGCCCCTGAGCAAGGCACCTTACTCCCCCAACATCTGCTCCCCGGGCGCCGTACATAGCTGCTCACTGCTCTGTGTGTTCTACACCAGATGGGTTAAAAGCAAAGGATAAATTTTTCTAAATTGCATGAGTGTGTCTGTGCATGTCTGTGCATGTGTTTGGGATAAATAAATGTATCTTAATCTGTATCTTAATCTTAATTTTAAAGATAATGTAGGGATTCCAAAAGCGCCTGCCTGTTGTGGCTGGAAGTGACGTAGAGATCCAAGGAAACTAAACAGCAGTGAGCTGTAAGAGGCTGAAATGCTCTGTTAGAGCTGACAAACTGCAGAGTGATTGATAATTGTGTGCCGGTCTGTCACTTCAAGCAACTCTGCCAACATACACAGATGATTATAGCGGGTTTATGTAAAGTATCAGGCACTTTGATATTGGGTTGGAGCCTCAGAATGGCTCCAGTAACTGCATGTGTATGTGTGTGTGTGTGTGTGTGTGTGTGTGTGTGTGTGTGTGTGTGTGTGTGTGTGTGTGTGTGTGTGTGTGTGTGTGTGTGTGTCTGTGTGTGTGTGTGTGTGTGTGTCTGTGTGTGTGTGTGTGTGTGTGTCTGTCCATCCCTATATATGACAAAACTACTACCCACTATAACAAAATGACTCAAATGCACCACGGTACATTTTTCCACTCTAATTCAGACGAGCCATCTGTGTGATGGCTCCATGTGACAGCTGATATGTGAACAAACAGAATCTCTGAGCTGCTCCTCCCTCTCAGGTTGCAGCAGCGTGTGTTTTGAGTGTCATTCATGTGTTGGAGACTGGAATATACAATGTGCGGTGTCAATAAACCCCAAGAACGTGCAGTTATCTCATCAGTTTATTATTTATGTATCTTCTCCCTGCCCTTGTCTGTCAGTCGGTGTCACAGCTACGTGATGCTGTATCTCTCTCCTCCCGTCACCTCCGATAGAGCGAGCCGAGCGAGAGCGTCAGACTGAAATAACCGGCGTTAGGACTCCCCAGCACACGCCCTCGACCTGGTGTATGCATTATAGATGCCCACTTCACAATGTGTCACATCATGTCTTGTTTTGCATGCGCACCACGCATTTGATCTCCTTCAAGCAGGAATAATAACCAAAGCGGAGAGATCTGAGAGACTTTTCACGAGTAGAAGAGGGAGAGTCGTGGAGCTCGACACTAATGAACACATCTCTGTGCAGAAGCTCAGAAATAATGTTGAGTTTGTGATGTTTTTCCCGAGCAAGGGCGGGGGGGAGGTACTTCAGTGCAGACTTAACTCTGTTTATATACTTGAACCGTAGGAGATACTTTACAATAAAAAACCTGACTTATAACTAAGTAAGTATTTATCTTGTGTAGAAGAATCAAATATTTGCAAAAAGCTTTATTCAACAGGCAACTCTGACCATCCACACTTTTCTAAATACGCACATGCCATCTATTTACCCCATCGCAATACCAACAACCATTTCACATAGCATCTTGGGAGGTGAGCACGTCTCCCAGCATGCACCAGGGCTCATATGTTGCGGTCTGTTAGGTTTCCACTATTTCCACATTTTCTGCTTTTGTACAATTAGCCGTTATGTGCAAATAGAGGTTTTATGGGGAGTGTTGTTGTGTCCACAATTGGTGCAGATGATTTCTGTCGTGCTTTCGATTTCTGCCCAATGTGATTGCACAGATGGGGCCGCTGCAGCACTGACTTTGTGTCTGTTGCTGCTGGTGAAGACACAACACAAGGTCAAAGCTGCTCTCTCCTCAGTTTTTAGTACGTGTGAGTCCAGGTTCAATACAACCTTACTGTTTGTACCCCAGCATCCTTTTAGTGGCTGGGGTTTATTGTCTATCCATAATACACACAAATATACAATGCAGCAAATCGAGATAATACAAATTATAAACAAGGAATATAGAAGAAAGAGATAAAAGTGTCAAATGTGTTTACCAAACCTTGAAAACTATTTTAATTTGGGTTTTTGTTACAGCCACAGACAGAAAATGTCAAATCTGGCTCAACCTTGTGGCCACAACTTAAAATGAGGATGCTGACCGAGTCCTGAGATTAAAGATACATTTATATTATGGAAAAAAACACTATCAATGTTTACCAAACTATCGGACTCTGGAGGTTTGGCCATAAATAACCAAAGGATAGGGAAGTATTGGACCAGCCCACAGGGACTGTAGGACCTAGACCTTCCTCACCATAACTAATAAACATGAAGGTAAAACCAGAGTAGAGATAAAGCATGAAAACTAAACTACCAGACCTCCAACTTCAAAACAGAAAGAAACAGAAGAAAGAGTTCTTGTTTGAGAAGGAGAGCAGAGCAATGTGGGAGGGAGGAACAGGAAGGTGGGAGCATGTCAGGTTATTATTTGATAAGGTTTATATGCTCTGATGTTCAGAAAACTTTCCTCAAACTGTCCAGTGCTGCAGCTCCTCTTACCAGCATTTGCAGATGTAGCCATTGTGATGCCACAAAGTATAACAAGTTACCGAAAAAAATGTTTTAACTTAATATATATCACCTGCAGTTGGTGTATTTAGGTTCCAATTTTCATTATATTGGTAGGGAGGCATATGCATATGTATATGCAGCCTATCCAACAGGCACCTCTGTCTGCTGTATTCTAAGCTAGAAGCCAAGAGTATTTTAAAGTGTTATTTATCGCCGGCAATGAGGTTGTCTGGTATTTTGCCCAAATATAATGCTGATTAAAAAATTTGTTCATCCTGACCCGGTCCAGCCCTTAAAACAGATTTCAGTGTTTGAGTCACAGAATGTTATGTGATGTTTTTCCAGCAGAGCTCTCCAGGACCTTGAGTCTCAGACTGGCTCAGATATCACCTTGTTGGACACAGACAGCAGTGTAGTTCTGCATTGTGTATTTGTGATGGTGGATGGCTCCTACCTTGACTCTTATGCATTGATCAATATATTAACCCTGTAGAAATAAATGAAGAATTCTTTCTCTCCAAGGTTGTATGAGGCGTAATTAGGTGTTTTTCTACAATTCTTCTATTCTTATGAAGTTTCTGTTACTGGCCTCAAGCACGAGGTGACTGCCAACAGGTGATGGGTTCTGTCTCGAACAGGAAAAGTACAGACAGGTGACGTCAGTTGCGTCTGTTGAGCAGTTTGTATTCTGTCTTTACTAAACAAGATGTATCTCTAGGTTTATAATATCCTCAGAAATGTGTTGTGTTAAAATGGCTCAGACTAGTAAACTGTTGTGAGTTCACTTGTGTAGTTGAGGCTGTGTCCTATCTGAGGTACGAGCCTCACACAGACACCCCCCCACTAGTGCTAACCTAGGAAGAACTCTCCCTTGTGGCACAACTGTGTAACTACACCTCCAAAACACTCAAAACCACTGTAATTTTACTTTGAAATCAAGTTCCCTTTTCCAAATTAAATCAAACAACACCTTTGAATTGTAGCCATTATGTTTTAGGCATTACCCTATTACTATAGACGGTTTAAAATGGACATATACTGTGAGCATGTAAAGTGAATCCAATGTGGTAGTGCATTAAAACTACCAAATACGAGCCAAATACCTAAACACTATGTAAAACCGCTAGGGGGCTTACACACTGCATTGTACACCACCCATTTCAGTACCTGCATGTATGCAGCTCTACCACACCCTGGAGAATACCACGGGCCATTGCTTTATCCAGATCATAATCCTGGTGTAATTAATTACCCTATAAACACTGCGCTGTTAATCAGAACGTATTCATTCCAAATCCAATTTTTTTCCCCTTTTGTCGGATCAATCTGGAGTACCGCCGCAAACAACAGTGATTTTCCAAATAAACCACAGGGTAATTAAAAGTCTGGTTTTTGACGAGCGGCCAGGATCTTTTGGAATGCAATTTGTCGATGCTTGTATAACATGGACAGCGCAGAGTGAGTCCCTGCTTTGAATTTAATGTGGCCTTTGTATACCCTCCTTTATGGCTGCTGATGAAAAAACCAGAGCAGTGTGCAAAGTGGGCTGGATGTGGTCATAATATATCCTGCTGTCATCTTCAGCATCTGGAGAGACACAGGGAGAACTGTTGATGCTCACGCATCCTCCCGTTGTTTTTAGCTGTGTTATCAGCCGGGAGCAGGAGAAACGCTGGTTCAAAAACAACCTGCTTTCTGATGGAACACCCTGCTGTGACACTGCAGATTTGGCTCTTCAACCATATTCATATAAATTCAGCAAGTGTTCACTGATCCAGTTCATCCAGCTCAACGTTTAAGATAGCAGTTTTATAATCACCGCTGCAGGCAGAGTAGGATATTATGCAAAGAGCATGCTGGTAAACTGATGTGATATGTTGGTCACTCTCTCAGCCGGAGACGCTTCAGCACTCATCCAACCCTTGCATATTGTGTATGGGCATATATGGTGTTTATTTAGTCTCAAATTATACAGCTGCACGGGACAGTGTCCAAGAGCACAAAACCATAATTGGGAGCATTCCTACTCTGCAGATGCACACAAACAGTGTCCACATGCTTGCGAGTGAACATTTGTGCTCCACGTGCACAACTGCGCAAACACAAAAGATCAGAGATAAGCCGGTGACTGGAGTGTTCACAGGGACCAATCAAAGGAGGGGAGCATCAGCCACTGTCCCAGTCTTCAAAGTCTCAAATTGCCTCCTGATGAGCGACTGACTGTTGGGCTGTGTTGGGAGGTTGCAGGTGCGCTGGGAAGAATGTGTTTGCACGCGGAGCAGAAATGTTCGCTTGCAAGTTCGTCTTTGAACAAACCCGTGAAACCGAAATAATTGAATCTCCGTGTGTGAGGATGCTGCGCCTTATTACACGTAGAGCACGTAGATGACAGGTTGTTAATACTTTCTGTGGTGAACTGTGGCGTCGGTGCACTTGTTAGTGTTAACGGGATTATTGTTCATGATGTATTTCCGAAAAGCCAGATATAAATCGATCTATCTTGCCGCTGTCACGAGAAGAGGGGTGCAGGTTGAGGGTGAAGCTACTACAGAGAACGAGTCACAACAAATGATCTTTGGGAAGCTCCAGTTTAACCAAGGTAACGGTGCACCACAAGAGTTTATTCACTGGCACCTTGTCTGAACTCTACATGCTCGGCACAGCTCAGAGAAATACCGTTATCTGAACAGAAGGTTTTTTCCATGAATTAAACTGAAGCTATAATATTTCGCAAGCTCAAGCTCATTGACACGGACACAGCTTCCAATCTGATCTGTGTAACGTTAACAGGAAAGTAGACTTCCTGCAAATTTCTTACTCAACACAATCCAGATTCCGGCCGGAATCCAGGGAGTAACTGAGAAACCGCCAGCAGCGACACAGTCTTTGATTCCTGAACGATTGCCCCCATAAAATAATGACACCATACATGGTTTAAGAAGGAACCACTGATCCTTGTTTCATAAAATAAATGATAAAATTGCTTAAATCTTTTAAAATACAGCAAAATGTGATATATTCCCTGTCTCTCAATATAAATTCATAAAAACATCTTCATTATTAAGTGTATATCACCTCAGGGTATATAAAGGACATGTTAAGCAACATTATACGATAGAAAATCCCTGAAAAGCTCAAAGTTTCTTTATTCCTTTGTGTGTTACCTTGATATGATATGGATTGAAACTCAAACTGTAACATATTCTCTGCACTTCACTTTATCCATAAAATGTCTGCTTGTAATTCACAATAAAGCAGATTCAAGTGGAGAAACTGTGGAGCTTCAGGGGAGTGGGGGCTGGTCCTTGTGTTCAGTAGAGGTCTCAGTGAGGCAGCAGGCAACACGGCTTCAGAGGGAATCAGTAAAACCAAGACATGTGAGGGTATTTGAGGACACTATGGTCTGCAGTCCACTGAGCTGCGTCTCATTTCGTCTGGTCCTCACATAACGTCCTCCCCCTCGATGAGTCGTACACGTAGAGGAATGCACCAGCATCTGTGCACGTATGATCGCATGTTCTTTATATCACTGATCATTTTCCGTTTCATCCCTAGTGGCTGGTTGATTTCCGCTCGATATGATATTCTTGTGAGGCGCTGCTGTGCATGCTTTTCATATTACTGCAATGCCACATCAGGATAATGTAACTTAATGTTCACTGCGATCGATTACACAAATCGAGCAAGTCTCAAGAGTCCGCTAACTGATTTTCATGCTGCATAGATATGAGTAGAAAGCAGCGTCTGACTAGGCCGGAGTGAAAAGCACAACTGAAAACAGCACACAGAGGAGAGATTTAAAAAAAAATAAAGTATGGGAGGGGGGTTATGAAGCTTTAATTTTCATCTGGGCCAATCATCTGAAAAATGACAGAATTGAATTCTCGATTGTGTCTGTTTCTTAGTAGACTGGACTGGATGGACTGCAAGAGTTTTAACCTGCACACTCAGCTCTCTGGGTTGTCACTCATTGTGTGTTTGTGTCTGTGTGTGTGCACTAACAGGGGAGACAAAGTGTGTGTGTGTGTGTGAGCTGACTGTGTAAACACTTCTGCCGCAACTGCTCTGTTAGCAGGTCAAAGGACGAGGAGTCGCGTAAGGCTGATGACCATCAGGTCACACGTCCCCTCTCTGTTGTATCACCTGCATGCAAAACTCAACCTCTGAAACTGCTGTGACTCAGTGGCAGGATGATAATGGAGAGTGTTGACATAGTGCAAGTTTATACATCAGAAATATATCCAAAACTAATTTATACAACTTAATATCTGCATTACATCAGTCAGATGACCCTGATAAGGAAAGATGAGAAGAAAATGTGCAGTAAAAAATGAAACGTGAAATTGTACGTCTGTATTACTTGTGCAGTGCCCATTCTGAACCTGTCTGTTTGAAACGGGCTGTTTGTTTGGTCTGTGGAGATGGTGGTTGCAGCTTTTCTCTCTGACACTGTGATGGTGACCAGCAGTAATTGAGTAAAGACCAGCTGCAGGACTCACTCCACAGAACCCTGAAGCTGCTCCACCGCTGCTTCAAAAAGAGCTGGTTACCCGTTTATTCAAAGTTTATTCATATTGAACATATCATGTTTCCTAATTGCACCAAAGTAGACACTGCAAAGACGGCAAGGCACTGTTTGCCTGTTTATTCTAAAGGTATCGATATTGTACAATTGTGTTAATCACACCAAATTGAACATTGCATTTCCTTGGCCCCTTAACAATACATCATTATTTTTTAAGTAAACCCCAACACAATAGTAAAATATCTCCCTCAAAGACAAGACACACAAACTGATTTATTTAAAAGCACGACAATATTGGTATGATGAGTAACAAGTCAAAGATTATCATCCAAATAGGGTCCTCATGATGACAGCTGGGATCACCACTCTCATTTTTCCCGCGTGCTCCTTACATGACCGTTCTGGGGTTATTGATCTTGTCCTTGAAGAGGATGTTCCCAGTGGAGCTCTCCAGCTTGAAAACCAAGAAGGGTCCTGTCAGTGCTGACAGATGGTGGCAAAGAGAAACATATTACTACAAAGATGGAGGTGGCTGCTGCCTCGGTGGCACCTCAGCGCTGCCTAGTGGGAATAAGGAGGAGGAAGCCACCGGAGTCGAGCTGGAAACAAACTGCAGGGAAACTTTTCACCATCTTCTGGATGAATGCGTCAACATGTCACGCTTTAGTTTGAGCAAAAGAGGTGGTCTCTGTCGGGGCCATTTGAGACATGGTTCAGAGTGAAAAGGACTTTTATGGATATTTTGGACTTTAGGACCAATTGCAGGAAGTTGAGACAGCTTTAAGAAAAGAAAGTGGAAGCCGCTTGCAGAATTGCTTTTAGTCTTTACCTCTGATGATGTAACGTTTTGATGACGAGGACATTAAACCTCCTATTAATACCATAATGATATAACAGTGGCACTGAAACAAACATTTAAAAAAAGTTTTAGAATCAAATAGCCCACATAGGTGATGACAACAGAATGTACATTTCTCATATGAAATTCTTTAGTCCATTCCCTAAACTGCAATTTGAAACCAATATAGCCAGATCAAATACATGAATCTTGTTCTCTTCTTTCAGGTGTGAAAATACCCTTAAACTGGCGGTAAACGGTTTTGGTAAATGGTGTTGTATTTATATAGCGGTGGCAAACCAAAGAAGAAATGTTTGGTTATCCCACCTCTGAGAGTTTGAGCCTGACCTCATCAGACCTGTCACACAGATCAGCGTTGTTCCCAAAAGTCTTGGTTGTTTCACTGTGTTATCAGCTGAGATGGAAAACGGTGGCAAAACACATTAACAGAACTGTGTAACATAACATCAGCAGCATGATAATGACTCATACACAGTTATAAAAGTTAACCCGTGAGCATTAGGAAAAACAGCTAGAATTCATAAGCATCTATACCAGCCATTTTTTCCTTTAACGATCCAATCGCCGATCTATATGTCACCTCTCCTAGTCCCAACATATGCCAACGTATTATTTTTCATACATACAGTTACAATGTTACTTTATCTCCATTTCGCCATCCATTATCTACATCACTTATCCTTGGAAGGTCCGCTGGGGGCTGGAGCCAAACCCAGCTGGCATCGGGTGTCAGCAGTGTATCACAGGGCCAACACACAGAGACAAACCACCATTCACACTCAATTTAAAGAGCAATTAAATCTCCAATTAACCTAAACTGTCATTGGAGTGTGAGCCAGAGTAAACCTAGACAGAGAACCTTCCTGCAGTGAGGTGATGGTGATAACCACTGCACCACCGTGTCACCCCTGATAATAGACACCCTTTATAGGTGGCGATTCAAAAACGATGTCCTATCCACACATTATGCTAAAGAAAATGTTTCCTCTGCAGTTGAGCCTCTCGTCCACGTGCAAGTAGCGTTTTAATTCACCATGACAGAGATTTTACCACTGCCTTCCAAAGTGCAGATTTTCCAAAACAACAATGGCACACATTTGGTTGGCCCTGCTAGGTCATATTAAAAGTTTGCAGCTAAGTTTAGCATCACTCTAGCACATTACCAGCATTCACAGGCTTCTGCGTTGACCAATATTACTCGGACCACAGTGTTATTACATGTGTTTGGTTTTTGGATCGTTGATGTAGACTTTATCGCCACCTACTGGCCCATCTATTGGCAAGGCACGCTTGCTTGAGCATTTTTTTTGTAGTTTGTGTGTGTGTGTGTGTGGATGTACAAAACTCTTAAAGCAGCAGCTTCTCATTAGCCATTGCTGATTATCGCTTTCACAAGTTAAAATTAAAATAGCCATATCAAAAAAACAATATGAGCTGTGGCTGCCTGCACACAAGGTTACATAAGTGACTATGGTGCTCTGAGTGTGGAGGGACTTTTAGCATTTTTTTTTATCAGTT
This sequence comes from Pseudopleuronectes americanus, assembly GCA_038501795.1. Taxonomy (NCBI): domain Eukaryota; kingdom Metazoa; phylum Chordata; class Actinopteri; order Pleuronectiformes; family Pleuronectidae; genus Pseudopleuronectes; species Pseudopleuronectes americanus. Next base: position 4,926,176 of record CM076734.1, on the reverse strand, counting down.
ACTCATTTACAATTACAATGTGCAGTGCAATGCATTGACATGTTACCATTTCAAGGTGATTTTGCATAATTATTTATGAGAAGAAATGTTAAGGAAGGAGCAGGAACAAGTAACAGTGAGTATCATAGGAAGCATACAATGAGTCTATAATAAGTAAAAGTCATTATACTGACGAAATAAAGAAGAACAAAAAAAAATCCAACTGCAATAAAAGTTCAAAAGTTGCCTAGTTCTAAACTAATTCTGAAACAAACAATTGGAAACAACCTTCAAATAATTCAGTGTTCAGTGACACACTGCTACATTATATAACCCCATACAATCAAACCTGTGACCTAAAGATTATTTTGAAAGATTCGAATAAAAACAATGAATGTCAATAAATGAAGCATGTTGGTTGTTCATGACAAGCCTTTATTTCACTTCATGTTGAATCATGTTGAAACAGCAATATCCCAATAACATGATGACTCGATGTGTACGTGATATATCTCCTCATGTTTCCTATTAACTGTGTCATACAACAATCAACCGGATAAAATACAGATGTTCTGTGACATTGTTCACTTCACCAGGGTTAGATGGCAGGTGGTGATAATGTGCCACTTCTTTTACATGATGACAGATCTGTTGTGTAGTTAATCAAACCATTTCACTACTTCGCATCTCCACCATTCTCCTGATTTCACTGCAACATCTCTGCAGGGCATTCAATTGTCGAGGTAAAACCGATTTTTAAGATGGCAACCAAACTTATTGCAGTGTGTAAGAAACGCAACAAAGATCAACGGTCATTTCCTGAGCATCTTTACATGGCTGTGGGGTTGTTGATCTTGCCCATGAAGAGGATGCTCTTGGTAGAGTGCTCCAGGATGAAGACCAAGAAGGGCCTGTTGAGCGTCATCTCTTCGGGCATACTCATAGGCATGACTTCTATGGTGGTGCCGGCTGCCGCCTCGGTTCCAGTTTCATCTACACTGAGCACAGCCTGGTGAGATATCTGCAGAGGAAAAAGGAGGTGGAGTCAGTCAGTGTCCAGGGCTATTTTAGGGGCAAGTCTCAGGAGACATTTAGATACTTTGAGCTAGGAGGTGCGGTGGGCAGTATCCAACAAACACGAGAAGGCATGTTTGCAGATCCTACCTTTGAGACTTTGAGCTTGATCTCCTCAGAAATGCCAGAGAGGTCAGCGTTGTCGGAGAAAGCGTCTGTCACTCCAAATTCTTTAAGAGTGTCGGACAGGGAGGCATCAGCGGAGATAGAAAATTTGGGCAGCTGCAGATTCACAGACCTGAGAAACATAGAACATCAGCAGAGTCAGAATCACATGGAACATACTTGGAAATTACAGTAAGCTTACAGACACAGTGAGCAAATACATACATGTGATCTATTTAACAATGTAACTAGTTTATCCAGGTTATTTTGATGCAGTCACAGCAACACACTCTGAGGCATTCTCTTCAGTTGTACCAGTAACCTCACTATAGCTGTAGATCCATCTCTGTTCTAATTTACAGCCACAATAATGAGAATTCAAAACCTGTTCCAATTTCTCCCTTACATCCTGAAGAGCTGGTCATGCCAGTGCCTGATGTGGTCCTTGCAGATGGAGGCCTCCACCTCCTGCATTTTGCCTTCATCGGGCAGGACGATCATCATGGAGGTGTTGCCCTTGTAGGGCAGCATGATGACGGTGGTGAAGTTGTCGGAGTCCTGATAGAAGTCGTAGCGTCCCATCCTCTTCATCATGTCCACCTGTACCTTGGTGTTTTCGTCCACTTGGAAGTCCGCCTTGTGGGTCAGGTTAACATCGAAGGGTTTCTCCCACTGTCCTGTGTGAGACAGCGAAGGGGGGAAGATGAACACAAGATGGTTGCTGTATGTACACCCAAATGATAGTGGTTACACAATGTAAAATGGTGCCATATGCTTTAAGATTGTTTAGCTTTTCTCATAGATATCAAACTGTTTAGTCATGCTCTCCCTGTAAACACAAGCAAACGTGCCTCTCAAATTAGAGAAGCTGTGTCTCTATGTGTTCATCATGGCAGCCATGCATGGCCTGTTCTCGAATACTGTGATGTTTCTTACCTCTGAAGTAGACATAGCTGATCAGCACCATGGCCATTTCAGGCGCCAGGTCCTTCACCATATCTTTGATCAGGTCATTTGTTTTACTGGCGATGAATCTGTTGATCTCAGCTGCAGCCTCTTCGGCTTTTGAGAAGTCGACATTGAAGATCTCAGCAGAGTAGAACTTCTTGATATCCTTTAGGAACGTCTCCAGAGGACTGAAGCCAGAGCGCACTGCCGCTGCGCTGCCGACGTCCAACCGCTGACTCGCCTGGCTGTGGCCAAGCATATGGAAGAGGTGCTCATACGCTTCGTTGACCTTTGCCTGGTCGAAAGCGCTGTAGCCCAAGCTGGAGAAGAGCTGCCTGTGGGTTTCCCCACGGGCCCCCGCGGACAGCATGGACAGGGCGGTGGAGATGCCCAGTGGTGAGTAGAAGATGTTCTTCCCAGCGGCAGCCTTGGCGTTCAGGCTCTTGTACAGGCTGAAGCCGAAGTCTGCGTTGGGCGCAGACAGCTTGTGGCAGTTCATCTCACCGTGGCTGTGGTCGGAGTGTTCATGATGGTGTTCATGATGGTGGGGGTGTGCCAAAGTTACAGCCAGCAGAAGTGCTGCGAGAGCACAACTAGCAAAGATACCATGCATCTTAACAGCCTGTGCAATGGATACCAAAGGAAGTGAGTTAGGGACATTCACAGTAGGTAATCGTATTAATTCAATAGTGTAAAATATAAATATTTGTAGTTGGCATTGAATATTTGATAATAAAATTATATAATTTTCCTCTAGACGATGGCTGGGCAATACGACCAAATAATTACTAAGATTAATGTCACATTATTATTTCATTTATGTTAACAGACGAATTAGTTTCTCATGACAGAAGATTGTGGTTTTAAACTCTTCTCTGTCCGCAGAAAATGACAAACCCTTAATAACCAGAAAACCTAAAAATAACCAAAATTGCTGAGCTCGAAAATTACAGCCAAATATGTCTTATAGCTCCTCACTATTGCACAACACATAAACACTATACTGATATATAATGGACTTTTGTTATATTGTTATTGAAGATAATGATATTGTGATAATTAACGATATTGTTCTGAATAGTAAAGTCAATCTTAAAGCATTAGCATGTTTCAGTAAAGTGCCACTCTTACCTTTGACATCCTCTGTGCTGCAGACCGTTTGCCAGAAACTTCCCTGTTATATACACGGTCGATAAGAGTCAGCAGACAGTCTGGTCAAATATTAACCAGGACCAGTGCCTCACGTCAGAGCTGTACTAAGAGATATTAGTTTGGACTGTCTTCACTGATGCAACAGAGCTCACTCAACAAAGCGTGGATAAAGAACTGCCGGGGAGATAACGGGCTGTTCTAAAAATTAGTGGAAGTGTGTCTTCCTTGCAATGTGTTGCTTCACATACCTTCATTCTTACAGTATTAACAGATGCTCTTTCAGTGTTTGCAGAAACATGAATGAATAATTGGTTTCAGTCTGTATATTCATTTGAAATCTCATGTGAAATCCATTCTGGAAAACAAAAAATTGTGCCATTTTAATTGAATAGCACGAGCAATTCGTCAATACCATTGTTCAATGAACTCAAGGTCTACTCTCTGTTGACTCTGTTGTCTATTGCCTTCAAAACCTCAGCTTCAGGTGTCAGATATGTCTCCAAAACATTGAATATTCATAACAAAGAGAGAGAGAGAGAGAGAGAGAGAGAGAGAGAGAGAGAGAGAGAGAGAGAGAGAGAGAGAGAGAGAGAGAGAGAGAGAGTTAAAAATCCTCCTCTTTTCTTATTTATTATGACTTTCACACTTAAACCTCAGCTAATCGTCCTCAGGAGTGTGAGGGTGACGTTTGATCAGATATGATTGATTGGAACCAAACAACCCACCAACTGTCCATAGGTTTTCTTTTGAGGGATGTTTCCACACTCTGATTAGAGAATGAGACAGTTCCTGCCCACTTCAAACTAGTAACAACAAATATATGCAATACTCTTGTTTGAAAAAATTAACATTGTTCTAACTTCGGTGGAAAATAACATGTTCAAGTAAGAAACTGAGACTATACACTCATGTGGGTTGTAAACAGTCATGGAATTTTTTTTTACAATTTTATTTCATCACATCAAAGCATGAGGTTCTTCGCTTGGAACAATTCAATTCACACCTTTACTAACGTTATAATATACAACAGTCAGTTGGATACAACATACAGTGCTATTAAATATTTAGCAGTTTAATACACAATGATTAAACTGCACAACCTTCTACCCATAATGTGCAATGCTGGCTAGAAGGTTATATATGTATATATACACACACATTTATACATAAATTGCTAAAAGAAAACAAATTACTTCCATGCTAAATTCAGGAAATGTACCTTTAAATATTTACTTCCTGCATAAGGTGATATTTTGTTCGACAAGTAAACTAAAATGTTTGCTATATTGTTTATAATATTGTGTCAGCACACAGGTAAAAATAATGTATAAAGTCAAACAAACATTGATAATATTTGAAGGAATTTTTTTGAATTCCAGTGCATATACTACACAAGTTATATAATATGTGAAAAATATCCAGCTTTCATCTTTAATTTATCGTTTGCACCCAACACTACATGAAATTATTTAGTCAGCTTTAGTGGTTAGGGTTTCCAATCATTAAGTTGCCAATTGTACTTAATATTAGCTTTTATGATGTCATCTCACCATGTCAGATGGTAAATGTGTTCAACCCAGGAAGCAGGAAGAGCAAAATGCAATACCCAATATTTTTATATTGAGGTACAATGCACAATTTACAACTATCTTCCATTTATAATACTGCACATCCTTGTTCAGAAACAATTCAAATGAACTAGCTGTGTAAGGGAATCATGACGTACAGGTTCAAACTGCCTGATGTGTCGCCACTACACACATGGCTGAACACCATAGGTTCTTCAGATCTTTTTAGTGTCAGAGTTACACGTTCTAGTACGAAGAGGGCACCTGAGCAGTGGGGGATCTACTGACTTCCTGAGTCAGTTGAACCTTCATTGATTAATAGGCTGCCATCTAGTGATGGATTTATTGTCCTATTCATCAAACTATCCTCTATTCATCATCTCTCATCCTCTCCTACGCAAGGTTTTCTGATGCCAAGGTAAAACAAAGTTATATATATAATGTTCTGAAGCTACTGAAGCTACCCTAGTACAATGAATCATTTTTTATGATTATATGTTCTAACAAAGCAAATATCAAATAATTGCAAAAGGCGATAAATATGATCAACAAAGGTGTCACAGCAGGAAACTGGTGGGAAAGAAAATGCTTTTGTAATCGAGTGAGAACAGCCGGGATTCATGTACAGGGATAAATTACTACCATTTAAATGTCTTTTTGTCCTTTAGAGAATATAGAGTAATAAACAGTAACTCATTCTGAGGAAGACAGGATACTCCTCTGAACTCAGCCGGCTAGGAAGGGCATCTGCGGTTAAACTAAGAAAAAAAAAGAAGCTTTGCCAAATCAAATAGGGACCTGTCCATTTGATTTGGCCAAGATGTTGATACTATGTTTGGAAAACTGGGAGAACGCATTCTGCAAATAACAACCACGGCTATTACGTAATGTAAATTAATGCAGTTTGATATCAGTCAAACCTCAATAGAATAAACTAAAATGAGCTTCCTGTGGTTTTATGCCTCATACATCCAGTGCAGTTTCAGTCCACATGACCTTTGACCTTTGACTACCGTGACCCAATCAATTCATCTTTTGAGTCCAATTGACAACTGAAGAAATTCCCTGAAGACGGACTTGAAATATCACATTTAAGAGGCCATCACATGTTTTGTGAGACCACAGTGACATTAACCTTTGACCACCCACATGTAATCAGTGGATCTGTGAGTGTAAGTAAACCTTGGTGCCACATTTGAAAGGATTTTCTTGAGGGGTTCTGAAGATAATGTGTTCTCGAATCAATTAAGTTTTTTTGAGACAACTGTGACCTTTGACCTTTGACCACCCAAATCTAATCGGTTCTTTCTTGAGTCCAAATGGGCATTTGATGAAAATACAAGAGAATTCCCTCAAGGCATTCTGGAGATATCATGTTCACACAAATTCGACAAATGTACAGAGGCTTAAAAAAGGATAGTGAGATGTTCAGTCGAGACATCTGTCCTATCACAGTTCTCCCTATGATCAGATGTAGTCCTGTGAGTTGGTCATAGATGGTGATGAATGGTCTGTCATAGACAATTCTCCGAGGGTCTGAGAAGTTCAGCGTGACGTCAGGTATCCCCTCCGCCATCTTTGAACTTCCTCCTCCAGCGCAACCCCACAAGGACCCTGAGAAGTGGTCAGGAGAGAAAGAAGAAGTAGAATATAGAGAGTGAATCTGAACATTAAAGACACTGAGATGAGGAGAAAGTGTGTTTTGGCATGTCCATCACACATTTTAAAAAGAGATGTAATGAGTAATATTTCCCTCAGGTGCTTATGACCAAGTGTGTCAGGGTTCTTTCTAGACCTTCATGAGTTGCATCATCTTCTTCGTAGATTTTCCAGAGTTCGACTCACTGACAAAATGGAAGATAACCAGAGTTCCCAAGGACGAGCTCTGGAAGCTGTTGCATTTCCTCAGCTGGAACTTAGAGATGTGTATTTCTGTCCCCCTGTGAAAACAATCAGTGTGTTAATGGATTTGCTCCAGGCTGCCTTGTTACAGCTTGTGCGACCCCGACTGCAGGCCCTGACTCACTGATGTATAGAGAGCAGTAATTATTGCTGACCGAGGATCTACTCAGCATCATTCATCATGCTCCCGAACAACAGAGTGCAAGTGACTGCAGGGCACCAGAGTGGGGGTGCTGCTCTGCGACACGGATCAATATAATGTACACTCGGAGATAAGCCGACACACTCTATGGAGGGCACATGCTTTGTGCTACATGGTCACGGTTCGGAGAGCCATATGGTAAACCACCCTACACCCCTAACCTTCCTGATCCACACAGCCAGTGCAGAGTCATATTACCACACAGTACAACCGGAGGACACACAAAACAAATGTGTTACAACAGACCTGTAATAGATACTACCATTAGCTTCTTGAAGGTTCATTTCACCCAAATAAAAAACAATAACAACAAAATTCACTTAATATCGAGACAATATGTGTATGAGGTTTCTGGATGCTTGATATGCATAATGGTTTAAAAATGTCTACCCAACGTTTCAACACTGTCTGCACTTGTTGTTATGGGCCAATTGAAAATGTGCTTAACTAGTAGCAAATGGAAAGGTACTTAATGTTTCCAGAAATGTGCAACATTGTGGAATATTTAAAATGTTTATTATGTTTGTCTGCATCGCTTTACATTTTCCACCCAGCTCCTGCTGACCTCATCGCGAAGCTTTTCCTCTCCGTCTCACTTCGTTGAAGAAACGGCACAAGAGGGAGACTTTCATATTCACTTAGCCTCAAAGCCACTGACACAAAAGTCAATGCAAGTAGTCGGGAAAGCGCTTGACATGGTTTGCACCTCATTTCTGTTCCAACTATTTGGACTCCCCACCTCCAGGCTTCATGCTGCTGAGCCAAAAGCTGACGTGTCTGTCAGAGAGGCAGCGCTCACACACGGCTGCAGCTCGGCCTCGAGAAGCAGGAGCAGTGAGGCCAGATGTTTGTCGGAGTCCAGCAGCACATCTGTGGCCGAATGTTGTTGAACGGCATCATCACCTCAGACCAGTCGCCCCTCCACGTCACGCTGGTCGCAGCAAGCAGCTGGAAGCCTCTTGCAGTGCGGGGTGCCTCTCAAATGGTCGGATGACCTGATTTATGTGTTTTTAATAAAGGAACAGGTTACGGATGGAGTATGAAAATAAACTGGCAAAGACGCAGGTTGCACGCCCATAAAGAAGCACCCGCTGTGTAAATGTATTACCACCAACTGTCACAAGTGAGCATCTCCTCCCCGTAAAACCCAATGACTAATGAAGAAGCAGGTGCTCAATATGCTGTGCAGCAGGTGGTTTGACACAATGAGAGCACATATTGCCAGTGTATTAACTGTAATCTTCCTAATCCAACCCAAATTCATTTTCATTTGGTCTGTTCTTCTTTTGAAAATTAATGAGCTGATACATCCTGTGGAGTGTCTCAGACAGAGCCCAGTGTTTTTTCACCCTTAATTCACAGGAATAGTTCCCAACTTTGTGTTGAGAGCATGAATATGTATGAGCATTACTATTTTCAAGCTACCTTTGAGATACACATAACTTTTGAGTTTATGTTCGCCAAAGTCTTTCATTTCCTTCATCTTAAAGCTGAAAAGAAAAAAAACGACCATAGTCTACAGTAAAATGTGATATTTATGCCTATTTAAATTAAATTTGTCATTGTTTATTAGTCCTTCGAGCACTATAGATGCCATCTTTTATTTGTCTTTATTTATTGATGCTATTGGGACGTGAAAAGTGTTTAAACAAATAAGAACAAATTTGATTCAGGAACAAGCAACCAGCCGTTCTTTTAAGTTTTGTTTTAAGACATTCAAATATATAAACATATATACTTGGTAATTGGAACATAGAATTTCAGGTCTTTAAATAATGGAAGTACAGATGCTGTTCTAAAGGGTTTGCAGTTTAGCACCAGTGAATCTATGTGTAGAAACATCACCTTCTATTATGACACTGGGATAAACTAGGTGGGGACCATGAGCATATTGGTTTTTCCACACAACTGCCCAGGCCTGACAACTCCGGAGTAGTGTGGAGGGCAGCTGTGAACATAGCAGCACTGATGCCTTTTATAACTAAAACGTGGGTTTCAGCCGCCATCAGCTCTGTTTCTAGAATTCACCCGTTGCATTTCCACCCCTGCTGGGGCCCCAGTCCCACCTCCACTCCTTCCATCTGGTAGAGTGAGGCGATGTTGCAGTTGGCTGCCAACCCAAAGACCGGGCCAGCAGGGCCAGAGAGACCACCAGGCCAAAGTGCGAGCATAAGATGTTGTGCTCTTGCTGCCTGACTTCAGACAAGGAAGTGGTTCAGGTGTCCAGCTCACGGTCAAGTTCAAAGGTCAAAGCTGTCTTTAGGGCTGACATGTGGAGCCACTGCTCGACTTCTCGTTCCTTCTCTCAGAAACCTTTACTGTGTATAACACTCCCAGCTCGGCCTGACTAGGAGGCACCGCCAAATTCCAGCTTTGGGGAAGTTGTGTTCTCGTGACTCGGTGCGGGGGCAGTGGTAGTGTTGAAAGTATATCGATCTATGGGACTGAGCTTTTGACCTATGGGTTGAGCTCCAAGCAAACAATGGCAGTGTGTTTTCTTAGATTCTTAGAATTTCACCAACAACGAATATGTGTGTGTGTGTGTGTGTGTGTGTCTGTTTGTCTTTGGTGGACAGTTAAGGACAGCGCATACTTACCCCCACCCTTTATTACACTGGCGGGTCAACATGGATTTTGAACGCTTATGCAACTGGTGTATACTTAAATCTTGCTCTAGTTTTAAGGTGCACACTGTGGTGCACTGAAAGAGACACCAGACATGCCGCTGCTGCATTTTCAGGCCTGACTCGATCAGGTGGAAAGGACCAGAAGATATATATTACACATCTGCTTTATTATTCTTACAGTCATTAAAATGTCAGGAGACGCGTCTAAATTGTGGCTAAACTTTTGCCTTAACACAACGAGTGAGTCTAGGAAATGTCAAAGTGCTCATTAAATGTTATGAGCTTAATCTCTCCATGTCGATACAGCTTCTAATTAAACAGCAGGCCCCATGGACCCCTCAGCAGGCGGCAGAATGCTGTATAGACAGTCTGTCATGCCAGACACTTGCCGCGGTGATGCTGCAACGCCACCATGTGGACTACTTCTGCAACAGGAATGAATCAAATGAACAAAGCACTTTTAAAGACGCATTCAGCAACAAAAACATCTCACAAAACTTGGATAATAATGTTTGCAGTGTAGGAGCTGGCAGCTGAAAATCTGTTTAACAATAGAAAACAGTGTTACGGTTTATCTGAAACTATAGCCCCAATGACAAATTACATCTGCTGGCAGAGAGAGGCAAAACCTAATCATTAAATGTTGCCTGGAGGGAAATTTAGCGACACAGATAAAGAGTCAACACAGCCTTAAGTGTCCCTGTTTGGCTCATTAGTGGGAAGTGGGCTAATAAGCCTATCCGAATAAGGAGGGTTTACAGCAGGGGGGCTCCGAGGTTCATTTGAGGTAGGATGAAGCAGCAGTAGAGCAGCATCCAGAAGACCAAGAGCATTTCCAGCTCTAATGGGGTTATGTCACAAGAGGCGGCTGAAGACTGAAGAATGAATCCTCCCTCGCCGCTGGAAAGTAGATAAAACACATCAGTTAGATTCAAGCCACAACGGGACACTTCACATTTATAAATATTATGAAGGAAGAGTAGTTACACTGCAGCAGTAACAACACAACCCAGACACAAATGTTGTTATCGGCAGAATGGACTGACCAAACTACCGGCAACTGTCTCATTATAGTAGAAGTTAAAATGGTGTGCATGAGACTTTAGATTGCACTATAAGAAGAGTATTTTTAGCATCCAAAACCATAATCACGTAATATTCACTGTGTTTTTTGTGGTCTAACAAAATCTGCAAATGTTCACACGCCTTGTTCACAAGCTCCCGAAGTAGACTGAGCAGCTATTAGACATGCAATGAAGGGAGGGACTGTTTATGAGAACGTAAATGTGCCCCATGAAAAAGCCTTGTAAAACCTCTTGATAATATCCAGAAGAGCCCACGCTAAAACACAACAGGAGATTACCGGGCCCGTTCACTGCAAGTGAGTGGGCATGTTGATGACATTTCTAACACTCGACAGACACAAAACGGAAAAACTGTGTGACTAAAAGCACACAAACATCTCAGGATAAAAAAGCGCACACCACGAAGACACCGACAATCTCAACTTGGAAAGACAACAAGATTAAAGAGCTCTTGGTGATGAGGGCCGAAGCCGGTGTCGATTTGCTGCAAAAAAAAACATGTGATCTCCACAGCGTAGGGTAATAGTGTCGACCTGACTTCCTGCAAGCTGCACAACCCCTCACCTGAGCGCTCCGGAGATATCTTTGTCGTTCTTAATCTCTGAATCTCCTGCTGTGTTCTACATACGTGAGCAATTGACACCAAATTGTGCGGACACTTTCCTGAGTTCATGTCTGAAAACTCCTTTAACCTTGTTCCCAAGCACAAGAGGTGGAAGGCCACTCGTATTATACAAATAAATCACAAACACAACCGCCTACCTGAATTGGTGAGAGGACCGGCTGCTATCCCCAGCATGAATGTTAACACTTCCATCAGGGTCATTGTTTGGAGTAGTTTCCCCCAGATGTTCTATCGTCAGTGTCTTCTTATCGGTGAGTTTGTATTTCTTAATCATCAGTCCCCTGTCTCCTTCCTGCTCTCTTGTAACTGCCTCAGGATCCATTGAATTTGTGTCTTTGTCAGTTGGTGCCTCAGTTTTATCTACATCGCAGTTCTTGATTGAATCCTCCGTTTTCGGACCAGAGTCTTTCCTGTCATGTTCTACTTGTGTGTGAGTTCTAGCTGCACTGACACCTTGGACTTCACTCACACCATTAGTTATTCTCACTCCCTTTTCCTTTGTATTATTACCCTTTTCCCCTTTGACTTGCCCTAAGTTTCCATCCTGCCCTTTCTCAATTGATCCCAAACTCTCAGTGTCTTCCTCAAAGGGAGCCATTTTGCAAATCTCTGCCACATCTATCAGAGCCTCTGTTTTATCATATCCATGTTTCACTAATCCAATGTCCTCTGTCTCTTTCTCCCTCTCCTCCTCCCCATAATCATTAAGCTGTCCTGCAACAACTCTTTCCTCCTCAGGTTCCTCTTTTCTACAGCTCCCATCCTCTGGCTCCATGTCAAACACGGGTCGATTGTATATCACACTTTCATTTTCGTTCAAATCCAACTTCCGGTGAACCACTGACCGAGCCCTGTCCTCAGATTCTTGTTCGAAATCTGCATTTTCTACAACAGAACCTCCCTGAAGTTTAGATCCATGACCATTGGACATGTCACATGCTTCCAGATGCTTTGAATCCTCGTTGATTTCTTCCACCGTCTCCTCTTCGACCCTTTGAAACACGTCTTTGTTCAGATCCAGGATGTAGCTGTAGGCCTCCTCCTCATCGGAGTCCAGCACTGACAAACTGTAGATTCCCTCCTCTGAGCTCAAAGAAAAGCGACTCTCGTCCGCTCTAGACTTTCCGTGGACCTGATTCGCGTTTTTCTCCATCCAGGACCGAATGTCTGGGTTGACTACTCCTGCGTCTAGAGGACTGGGCGGCTGCAAAATACTCCTATGTCTCCCTCTCTTTTTGTTGAAAGGTGAGGTGGCAGCGCTGCCCTCAGACTGCTCAGTGATGCTTTGGCGACAGCAGGATGAAACGATGTCACCGTCGCTGGAGGAGAGGTGAGATGTAACCGAATCATTCAAGTGGAGCGAGGTGGCACGGGGGCCAGCCGGGGATCTTCTGGCCCAGCGCTTCCACAGGAGCTGCTCGCTGCTCTTCTCCAAACCTCTGAGCACAGCTTGGGCTTCTGTGTTGTCAGCGAGGGTTTCTCCGAATCTCACTGACTCAAGGGAACCATAACTTGGGATATCAGGAACTCCAATGTCCGTTGTTTGATCCTGTGTTAAAAAGTAGTTACATTAAACAACTGAATAATGGAAATAAATTTGTTTCATTGTGTTTGAGAATGCATGTCTTTACTGGACAAAGGAAAAGGAAGAGATTTTAGAAAATGTGTTAATTTGCTGTCTGTCTGAGATTTAGATGAGAAGATTGAAACAATTCTTATGTCTCAGTCAAATACGATATAGCAAGTAACCATGAAGATGGATAAACAAAAGAAAATAAATAGTTCAACCCTGCCCATGAGTTTTTTCCCCATTGTATATATTGTAGTTTGTAACTGGCTTGTATATTGTTCATAAATAACATTAAATTAGAGAAATGCAACGGCAACCACATGCACACAGTTGTCAGTTTATTTGGAACGCCGAGCTAATGTGTCCAATCCAATAAATCCTCCCTTCGTGAAAGTTACAATGTTTAGTTCAACTGTAATCAGTCAGAGACTGCAATTTATGGTGCTAATGAACTGCTATGCATTATGTAGACTTGAATTTGTATTAGTTTGTCTATCCAATTAAAATCCATGAGGGAAGGCTAAACAGCAGAAACAAGTCTCTGAACAACTCAGGACAGTTTAATCCATACGTCTTTAACACAGTTTCAACAAAAACTCAATGTAACCTTCAAGTACTGGATTTGCACCTGAGCATAAAGGATACTGATGTGGCCGTGGTATCAAACGTTTCATCAAACTCTGCCAGAAGGCTGATAAGTGTATTCCCTAAACCAATTCAATGCCAAACATTTGATAGAAATATCTAAAAGAGGTCACACTCACCTCATCCTTGCCTGTGCAGTGCCCCAGGAACATGGACACATAGGTAATGATGGACTGCTCATCTGGTGAGGAGCACATTACACCTGTGGGAAGAGGGATAAACTGTTACCACTAATAATGGTGGCCTGTTAAGAGGGGGCCTTCCCTGTGGTTCGACATACAGACGTTACCTTTATGATCAGTTCTAGTGAGGTCAGGGAGACTGGTGTCTTTGTTCAACAGGGCTCTACAGCACTGAGAGCTAATGTAGGTGCTACAGGGTCTGGGCGCAATGATTCAGATATTTGTCTTTGTGTTGCACTGATCCTTTGGATAAGCTTTTACCTTCAGGCTCCAGTAGAGGTGTTATACCAAAGCTGCGGTGGGCTATCATGAAGGCCTGCTGAAGGTTTTCCCTCGGCTCCCCGGACAGACTCTCCCGCAGGTCCACCAGGTCCGGCTCTATGCACTTAATCATGGCGAGGAATGCGAGCCCACTTCTCCAGCTCTTCCCAAAATCATGCACCTCCACCCCAAACCTGCACATTTCAAATGACATCATAGAAAAATAACTCTCACCCCAACACAGCCAGCTCCGATTTATTTTCCCCTCACTCATAGAGGTCATAAAATAATTGCATTTTGGATGTTTCCTTGACCAAAATTACTCTGTAAGCGATTTGATCTTTTTCCGACTCACTTTGATGTGCATCTTTGGACCCACTGCAGGAGGGACTTGATTGCTTTCCCATGGTACTTTGGCGCCCTGGCAGCATTCCTGCCTTTGCTTGGCAGGGTTTTGCACGAGTAGCTGCCAACGTCATTTGGCTGGAGAGAGAGGTCACTGGGAGAGGGGTAACCGCTCGCTGATAAGGAAGAGAGGCTAGAAGACAAATGCGTGTGGAGGCCTCTGGTCACCTCCTTTACCTGTGTACGGGGGAGAGTGGAGTGTCGGCAGGGTCAGTGATAAGCACCGGGTCAAGAAGTGCGGTAATACATTAAGAAAATAAAGCATAGACTAAATATAATGATGGATGACAAGATGGCTCCCCAGATGTGAAGCCAAAGCATTGGTGGCTTGCTGCAATATAGGTCATCAACCCTGCCACCTCAATGTTAGCGGATGGGACAAACTAAGAAGTCGACTTCTGTCATTCATGGTTGTTCTTATCACATTGATGTTTGTTTGGGTATAAAAACTGGATGAAACATCAGGGTTAACAGCTAAGACTAAGTTGCTATTGGTTTAGCACAAAGTATATCATAATTCTTGCCAACACTCCTGCGCTCTTTCTTTAAAATCTTTGTATTTGATGTTTTGGCTCCATATCTGGATAGTGGGCGGAATAAAAACTACCTGGAAGTGCAGGATGATGATCCAGACCAGGTTAAGAACAACAGAGGGGACGCCGTCAGCAACACCAGAGGCGTCAATTCCAAGGAGCTTAACCTGAGAGACAACATGTGAAGAGACGTCATTTGGAAACTAGTTTAACCAGAGTTGAAAGTAGATGGTAGACAGTACATGTCAAAACAATATCCCTAGAGACTTTGAAGCAAACACACTCACATGTCTGTCATCCAGGAACGCCAGGGCCTTGGAGATGTTGTTCAGTCGGAAAATGCGTTGAGAAGACGACCTGAACCTGTAAAGCTAATAGGGAATAATATCAGTAATATGAGCTCAATAGAAAGGCAGCGGGGGAACAGTAAGCAGTAAAACACCTCTCGCTCTTTTTTAGTGAACCATTTCTCGGTAGGAGTGAATTTCTGTAATCTCAGAAAGAGAACAGCAACAACAGCGTTGCTCCATTTGGACAGAGCCAGGTTCGCCCTTTCCCCCCTGTTTGAAATCTTTATGTTCAGTTGGGCTAAGCAAACTGGCAGCGAGTTCTGGCTCACTGCACAGAGAGTACATCAAAGGGAATGGATAACTTTGGCGTTAGAAAGATGGCATACACCTGAACATGCAAATTATGCAAAACGGCGAAGTGAGAGAGCGCCTCAGTTTTTGTCATGTTCGTGACATCGAACATGACTAAAGGGCAAACTCCTACTGACAATGAGAAAGGAGTCAAACACGGTTTACACGTTTTGGGTTATTTCTTAATTATATTTGGGAATTACTGGTGAATATAATGATCAGTTAATGAACGGTGCTGAATGGGAACAGGGGACATTACAAAAATTCATGGCAGTTTATATATTTTCTTGGCTAAAGTCATATTTTTGGGCTGTGAAATTTGATTCTCACCAGTTTGCAGCCGGTCAGCTCCTCCAGCAGGGCCATGAGTATCCTCCCATCCTGAATGTCTGCGAACAGGTCGTGCACCTCAAGCGGAGGATCACACTGGGAAATAAACAAATCACAATCTGTTATTGGGGGATTGCATGAAAGAAGCATAATGTCATCGTAAAGCTGTATTGATTTGTGTCTTACCCTGTGCAGAAAGCCATTCATCCACCTGGTGAAGGTTCTCTTCTGCGCTGCTTTCCTCTCATCTGGGGGAAAGAAAACAGGGACTTGGCACAACATGCTGCAGTTTAACAAGACAACACTGTTGAACTGGTGCTTTCACTATCCTGATGAGATGCAGCACACGGGAGGGTTTTATTTAACAAGCACAAACAGTCTGATAGATCATTGGAAAGTGTTGTACATATATGTTTATCTCCTAGAAGACTTCAGAAATGAAGGTATTTGTAAGGAGCAAATTTGTCTTTTAACGTCCCTTTCATTATGGATTTTACACTAAAGAGTACTTTAGAAGTAAATCATCAGCAAACAGAACAGTGCCACAAAGCCAAATCCATACATATTTGGAAATCCACAATAAGGAAACCAAGTGTTCACTTTTCAAAAGTACAATAAAGTGTAGACATGGTGATTTAACTATTATTATCATCACACAGTGGGTCAAGTTTAAGCTCCAGCTTAATCCAGTCTTTCTTGTCACTGTACCTTGAGGCTGAGGTTGTTCACTGATCTCTCCGTGTGGTTTCTTTTCCGAGCCCCACTTGGCCTCGTCCTGCATTCTCATGTTTTTCTTTAAAAAACTACTGTCCGGCACTTGTAGCAATTAGAGCTGCTCTGTGGTTCCTGTACTGACTACGAAGGAAGAAAACGCAGAGTGAGGCAGTGCGTCCTGCCTGAACACGCTGGAACCTATCTCCGAGGTGGGGATCAGCTCCACTCCCCCTCGGAAACAGCTCAGCTCAGCCCCTGTTGACAGGCTGCAGCTCAAACCCTCTGTCTGTAGAGGAAGCTGCACAGTGTGTTGTGATCTTTGACCTCTAACAGGAAGGAGTCGGCTGAGGTCTGTGTGTCCTTCTACAGGTTGAACAGTTTTCTTGCAGAGGTCTGTGATAAACCTTTCTTGCAGCTCAGTGTGATTGAGTCATAAATACCTGGATTTCTTCAGAGCATGTTCAGAACGGGTCATAGGAATGAGGGTAGGAAGTAAAGGGTTCAACCGAAGTTGATCTAGATCATTTACTCGTAAGAATATTCTATAAACTATTGTGAGAGATGTGTTGGCAAATAATTTACATTTCTTGATGAATCCCAACAGATTCCCATCAAGGGCTTAAGAGCTCATATCAGCATCTAAAATCTAGAACAGAAAAATGCTGGCCTTTGGTTTTGCCACAACAGGTATTACAATGTTCAAATTATAACACAAAAATAACAACAATTCGTAATTGAGTTTGAAATTGTTTATTGAATTTAAGGTATTATTTTAAGTGCATCATTCTACCCTTTGTCAAGTGCAACATTTTACCTTGGCACACTTCAAATAGTTCTTTGAGTACAATTTTGAGGTAATGATACTTAAGTGTATATATTTTCCATTCCTTTAAACTTTTACTCTGTTACATTTACTTGGCAGCAGAAGTGCTATTTACTTTGCAGATAAATATAGTACATGCAAAACATGAGGCGTGCTGTAAACTGTAACTTTTAAGTATATATAAATTAGATCCACTTTGAGGACTTTCATCAAAACTATTGGTTCATCTGTGGATGAATAATAAGGTCCAATAAAATATAACTTTTACAGGGACGAATAATTATACCCATGATGTTTTTACAGATCTCTTACTTGTCGCTGAGCATTTACACTGTTTTCTTTACTTATACTTATATTAACCGAAAACTACTACCACCAAATTCTTCTTTACTGAATCCATACCTTCAAGTCTATACCTACTTTATTTTCTTTTACCCTTTACTTGACATATATTTTATTAAATGACACATAACAATAAGGATGTGCATACAAACGCTTTGGGATTTACACTGTACACTGCAGTTCCATTTATCTTTTCATCTTGCACCACATCCAACCATCATAATTAATTTATGTCAGTTAACGGACTGACTTAATACACAATTTTAAACACCCAAGAAGCTAAACGCTAAATATTAATTTGATTCACTGAAATGAAATGAGTTGTGTAATTAGTACACTGACCCACATTTTATTAGAACTCTGTGCTGTTCCTGACTCGATCTCCCAGGGGAACTTACATGCATCTAAATCGAGAGAAATCCTCCAACAGAGCGTCAGATCCAATTTAGGAGATCAGCAGCTTATAATACACACACAATTCATAAATCACGGCAGCACAATGTTCTTATTGAGGAGATCAGGAGGGTGAAGACGCACATTCAATAGAGTGGCTACATGAAACCAACAATTAGTCTAGAGCCAAAGATTAAGAAACAGTAAATGTAAAAGCTACAACTTGTCTGCAACAGTTGAAATCTCAGGATCTTTCAGAAGACCTTTTGACCTAGGCTTAAACAAGATAATTGAGAGACAAGGGACAGATGTCAAACTGTTATTTCAACCCTTCACCCACGAAGGCAGGGTTTCGGCAGCTTTCATAATCAATGAATAATAAATTAAATTGAAGTCCTATATCAAGACAGATATGAAGGTATATCAGAGTCCTAGAATACGTTACACTTCCCTATAGTTAAAGATAAGCTGAAGAGGCAAAGTAGATAAACCTTCAAAACACTACATGGTCTAAATAACTACCTTCTGGGACAGTAGGTATAGTCTTTCACAGTCAAGCTGAGTGCAGTGACCGTCAGATTGGTGTGCTAATATCCACATCACTGAGAAATAACAAAAACACACAGAAACATTATAAACTTGATGAATTGAAAATGTACATAATTAAGACCTACATAAACATACTTAAGAGCTAGTTTTCATTTTTTTTATATATATATATATATATATATTTCAGTCGTTATAAGGCTTTAAATTTCTGATGATTGAATTTTAGATCTTTTTAGAGCCGCAGAAGCCCCAAGAGGGGAATTTTTTAACAAATGTTTAAAATATATCAGATATAATCTTCAAGGCAGATTAACTGAAGCCTATTGGACTGACTTTGTATTCAACAGGCATACATGGAACTGTCTAAAGCTTACATCAGTAATATGAAGTGAATAATAATACAGAGGTGAAAAAATAGTCTTCTGGGTGCAATTATATTTCTTACATCAAAACAGTGCTGAGTGTGAGTGTGAGTCTATGTGTGTGTGTAAGGATACGAGTGTGGCAGGTGACGGTGTCTGAAAGGAAGAGCTTCTTCAGCTTCAAACAATATCTAGCTGCCATTTTTCTGTTTCTTTGCTCTACCTGCCCCTAGAAAGGTGATGGCCACAGAGCGGGTCCACCACCTCCGTGGGAGGCAGGAGTCTGTCCAAGGAACATCGCACGTGAAGCTCCCGAGCCTTGAGGAGTCACGCCTTTTCATTCTTTGTGTTGCTTTCTGCAGCCTTGTTGTGGCCCACAGGCAACAGGGTGTGCGAGGGGCAGGCTCACAAGGCTGCACAGATGTTGCTTGCATATAAAATGCAGATAGACCTAACACACTGATGATGATTGTCTCGTATCATCGTATTTACCGGCCATTTAATACCAACCTCCACTGTAAACAAATTCAATAACACTGTAGGTTTATGTACATGGTGATTTTTTTATTAAAAACATTGACATTGTTGCACACAATCTTGAAGATTACAAAATTCCAAACAATCCTGTTTAGCAAATTATTGAAATCCCTAAATATGACTATTAGCCGAATTGTGAGATTTAACACTCGATTGATTACAAAAAGAATCAGAAGAGTCTCAACAAACTGGGACACTGAAGAACTATTGTGGGGTCTTGTCTCTTAAAGTGAACAGTCCAAACAGTTCATTGGCAACGCAGGGTCCACCCCTGACGTGTCTTTGTCTTTTCCCTGGGTCTCTTGGGATCTCCTCAGCCGCAGGACACTTATTTCTTCCCCATGATGAAGCTCGGAGCCTCAGCATCATCTTCAGCCTCTCTGTCCTCATCCTCTTCACTTTCTTCTGAGCTCTTATTGGCGCCGTCTTCCGTCTTATTGTCACCTTCAAGCTTCGCCTTCTTCGCCATGAGCTTCTTCTCCTTCATCTTATCGCGCTTCTTCCGGCGCTTGGCCGTCCTCTCGTCGGCCGCCTGCTTGTTCTGCTCCACCTTGTCCAGATACTCCACGTCCTTGTCCTGCTTAACCGCCACCTTGTCCAGGAAGTCCTGTCTCTGGTACTCTCTGCGGCGGAGGTGCCGGTAAACGTGGAACTCTCCGCTGCCCGCGCCGGCGCTGGAGCCCATCACGTCCCGCACGAACTCTGGCGGAGCCCGCGGGTTCCATTCTTTATGTCGGTCTGGGATTGGAGCGAGCTTGTCGGGGTTCCGCATCAACCTCTCCAGCTTCAGACGCTGCTCCTCCGCCGGGGTTTTGGCGATGATCAGCGGCTGAGACGCCTTCCCCGACGCTTTCCCCGGCTTGTTGTTCTTTTGCGTGTGCGCCGCCATCTTTCAAACGACTGGAGTTTACTTCCTGCTAGCTGAAGTCAACCCGGAAGCTCTTGAAGGCTTCTGTAACCCGGAAATAATTGTTTTTACTTTTATAATATTAGCTTTTCGCTCAAGAAAAAAATTCAGATTATTTTGTATATGTAGTTATATTATTTTATTGTTATTTTCGTGTCGAGCCTTCGAAGCGTGTGTCATTCAGGAAGATGTTTGTGAGGCACGTATCGAGGCTCGTGTTAATGACGTATGTGGTGACGGCGGCCGTACCACAGACTGATACAGGACACACACATTGCGTGTTTGTTTGCAAAAAAAAGAAACCACCAGAAATCCAGCACTGTGGAAAAGTTGTAATATTTATATTAATATTAAATGAATAAAATATTGTCCGTTTACGTGTAACAATGTGTCCCTAGTGACACAAGCACATTCACATCACCACCCTCTGCCCAATTTGTTTCCACTTTCCCTTTTGATTCCGCCATTGTATCATCAAGCAAAGACACCATATTAATAACTTAATAATTGATGTATTGGCATCACAAACATCATTCACTCATTTATTCAATTCAGAGCTTCACACGCCAAAGCCATGGTGTCATAATCACTCTGCCTGTTTAACATTTATTGTCCACTTGATGGCGCAGTAGAGCGAATGAAGCACCGTGAAGCATGCCTTGAAGCTTCGGCCGGTGAGTGAACCAATCGGATGGAAAGCTTCACCAAGCTGAAGTCGACCCGGAAGTTCTTGAAGGCTTCCGTAACCCGGAAATAATTGTTTTACTTTTATAATATAAGCTTTTTATCTCCAGAAAAATATACTGATTATTATGTATGTGTGGTTTTATTATTACATTGTTATTTATTTGTCTGTTTGAGTAGAATTCTGTCGATTACTAATGTAATTGACGCCCGGCTCTACCAACTGCATATGAGATTAGCCGTTGTTTGGGCGTAGCTATCCAATCAGCGTCCAGGTCCCGCCCTCCTCCAGTATTGCGTGTGTTGAGTAACTGACTTGAAGTTATTCCTCTTTCCACCGACATCTCTCCTGCTCTTCTTCTAAACACAGAACTAACCGGAGACCATGAACAGCTTCATCAGCGCCACAGCTCGGTGTCTCCGGTCGGGGGCCGCGCTCTACGCGCCCCGGCGAGCCGACGTGTGGTCGGCCCCGGGCCGGCGGCTCCTGTGCACGGCGGCGGGGGACGTCCAGAAGGACCTTGGAGAGAAGGTGAAGAAGGACAAGGTGGTGGTGTTCATCAAGGGGACCCCGGCTCAGCCCATGTGCGGCTTCAGTAACGCGGTGGTGCAGATCCTCCGGATGCACGGAGTGGACAACTACGCTGCCTACAACGTGCTGGACGACCAGGAGCTGAGAGAAGGTGAACGGGAGCGGAGCGATCCTCGCATGGCGGCGGCAAGTTGTCACCCGTCACTCTGACTGGAGACTCGGTGACAGTGGAGCTGGAGATAGATTGTGTTTACAAAGTTGAACTAGTGTCCTTGTCAACGTTAGCACCTGTCAGCCATGTTTCCTTCTCGCACACTTCAGTGGGATCGAGTCTAACCGGTCGTATCCGCTGCAGTCAGTGGACCTGCGGTTTATTAGAAGTGTCTGGTTTATCAGTGTCCTGCAGCAGCACCACAGGGTGCGGCTCCTCCACACACACGGGACAACATCTGTAATATAAGAGGCTTTCAGCTAAACCCCTCGTACTTTCCCTCCTTCAAATGGTGGCAGCAGATATGTGTACTTGAATGAGGGGTTGTCAGTTCAGACTTGTGGTGCAACAGCTGTGTGGACAGCCAGCAAACTGAGACTCGTACTATTCAATACAATGTGTGGTAGATCTAGGGGTTAAATGGGGACACGTGCTGCTATGTAATATCTTGAGAAACAACTGCTGCACACAAAGGCCGGAACACAAGCTATTTACCTCCAGGCTGAAAAACTATAAACTGTCACTTCCTCTAAAGCCAAACAGCTTTATGTCTAATAATAACTGATTGATGGACAGTGTTGCACAGACCTGGCTGAAGGCAATCGTGTCAGATACCCCCAAGTGATACAAAAGCAGGTATGGGTGTACAGGGGTCAGATGGACAAGATGGAAGAGGGCAAGAATCTAAGTCTGGTGTTTAACAACCTTTTCACAAGTGCATTACTGAGCAGGGAAATCCACAGGTTGAGCATTTGCTATTTCACGAGTCCCCCAAGACTCCAAACTGTACAACAACAACAAGGCGAAGATGTGCTTATGATGAGTAAACTCATCTTTAAGTGTAAAATCTGTGGAGTGCTCCTTTATAAACATTTGGTCTTTAAAATGTATTTTTTAACCAGCTAAGTTTTTACCTAAAAGCCAACAGTCGGCTACATCCATCACACACAATCATCTATGATCAAACTCTCAAATAGAGCCCATGCAGTCAAATGCTGAGCTATATTTACTAAAGATAGATTGTACATGAACAAAACGTGTCTACTTCTCTCACTATCAATAAATGAAGCCATAACCAGATACAAATGCTGCCGTCTAGCACCCAAGACGTCATTTAGAGGGAGAGAATACGAAGGAGTGATAGGGGGATGGAGCAAGGTCATCACAAGTCAGTTCCAGCTGTCAATCATGATGTTTCACCCATCTTTATAGCATCAAGTAACTAATTAAATACTTAAAGGAAAAATTTACCAAGTGAGAATGACCATAAATCTTTAAGAAACATATTTATCGTGTATTTTAACTTTTACCTTTAAAAAAGTTACCTTTCGTGTACCTTAAATGCGATGTCCATTGTTGTGTATGTCACACTCACAATAATGCCGTCTGCCTCCTCCAGGAATCAAGGTGTTCTCCAACTGGCCCACGATCCCCCAGGTGTACCTCAACGGCGAGTTTGTGGGAGGCTGTGACATCCTTCTCCAGATGCACCAGAATGGAGATCTGGTGGAGGAGTTCAAGAAGCTGGGAATCCGCTCGGAACTGCTGGAAACCGAGAAGGATTCCAAGTAGAGGACGAGTACAAACTTCAGAGGAGCTGACTAGGAGCTGACTACACAGAGGACCCCCCACACACACACACACACACACTCATATGGTCACATATGAATCAAGTCTGTAGGCAGCCATGGGAAAAGCAAACTCCGAGGGCAGATGAAGGTGACAAGTGTAAACTATTTTAGTGGCTGCACTTTATCTTGAGTCAGGAATATTAATGCTTTAGAGTGATCCATACTCATAAATAGCTATGTGTGATACAGAGCTCCCTCTCTACACTGTTTATACTCTGAGTAACTCCTCTTAATGTGCACAGATCATGTACCCGGCAGGTGGGAACTTAAATATCAGAAGAAAAGAGTTGACAACGTCTTCACAGGGATTCAAAAGCAGTTTTACCTAAAATACATCTGTACTACAATCCTCACCTCGACTGTAAAGCTGCAGACACATTTTCTGGCTACTTTTGGAGCAGAAGATTCTATTTACAAACCAATACACTGACACATTAACACATTTTATGTTTATATGGCAAACTCGTTAGCGTTCTCCTTGACCTCCATATCTGGCCCTCTCAGATGGAACAAAACCCGTCAGACCCTTCAGCTGCTACATGCACCACTCTGCCCACCAGCTAGTGGTTAACTTTAATAAGTCTGATGCTGGGCAAGTAGTGCACAGTGGGCATTAACAGCTTCTTTTCCACTGAGAACCGCGACCTGCTGGTCAGACTATTGCTGTGAGAGGGAACCAAACAGTTGTGGGCCACAGAGCCAAGACAACAGGTTCAAATAGATTTGAAAAAAAAGGGATGCCCCCTTTAATGCTTCACACAGTCTTCTGATCCATTGTGATTTTAGCTTTAATATTTTCTGATCACACAGATTTAGATTTGTGTTCTCTTGCTTCTTTAAAATCTAATTTCAGCAAATTCAAAATGTTATACTAAAAGGTGTAAAAAAAAACAATGTTAAGTCAACCTCGTTGCTGCATTCACAGCAATTACAAAAATTGATATCCGACTATCCTGTTGGAGAATCATTAAGGTTGGACTTCCACTGTTTGGTTCCCTACCAGTGCTTTAACTGGTTTAACACCAAAATGCTTCTTATCCTGCCCCTTCCAGTCCCAGCTACCTCTATTGTCCATCTGTTTTCTCAAGCCACTGTCCTCAAGACCAAATTACTCTCAGGGTGCAACGAGATACGAGTGAAGGTGTAAATTATTCTTTATCTTGGGTCAAACCACAAACCGGAAAACACTGCCAGCAAGCACCGTTCACCTGGAGGAGGAACAGGGGACAGTTGACGTGGGTTAATGTTCATGCTGTCCAATGACCTCATGTGTGAATTGGGTTTAGTGGTGCCTTCTATCCTTTCTTCCGGCCAGGATCCCCATCCTAAACGTGCCCCCTCTGCTTTAACGTCCGACTGAAACGCAACAAACTTGAATATGCCTGATATGGAAACTGTCCATCTGTCCGTGAATGTGTGGAGTGTTTCCTTTTCTTGTGTGAGGGGTGGGGGGGCTGTTTTTTTTTGTGTTACTTTTGAGTTCTCTCCTTGAGCCTAAGAACGTTGTAATCTGTATCAATCCTCCTGTAGGTGTTCCTCCTGCTGCACACAGTTGTATTATCAAAGCAATGGTCATGTAGTACGCTGTAAGATATTGTACATTGAAAGCATATTATTAAATGTATTTTAGCTGCATGTAAACCCTACGCCAATTAAATATTTTGTGACATAACATGCAACCTGTTTTTATTTGAAGGACTTTTTAATTGTGAGTAGTGAATCTGATCTATTGGCACATTGACTGAGTAAACCATCAGACCACCAAACATTCTACCACATGTGTGAGCCAGATAAAGGTGCTACCTGCTAAGCTCAGTTCATCTTCATGCTTTGGATCATTTAAAATCTCCAAACAGCTCAGACAGGGATCATCTCTTATCACAGGACACACAGACCTGCCAGTCGCAGCAGGTTGAGAGGCTCCTTCACAGCCGACACGTTGACCTGCTGTAGAGGGACAAGCACACGTATTATTAACAAACAGTGTATCCAAGCTGCTCTGTAACTCGCATTCACACACCCAAAAACAGAAGAATCTTAACCAAACACTGTCATATTTCATTTTACTAGAGTGCGACCAGTGCCTTCCTGCCATGACGAGGAAATGTCTCCTGTGAAAAAGATGGATAAGCACAGGATTGAGCCGTTTGTTTTTGAAAAGTATAAACTGAGAACTTTATTCAGACATAATTAAGAACATTTTGTAGACAGATGCTACCACATCTGGGAATTTTCAGGATCTCCCGCTAATGAGTTGCTCACAAACTGACAACATGACATCTGGTTTTCCGATTGTAATGGAGCCAATGCAGAATATAAAGTTTTATTGAGGGAATTAGAAGTGATATTAGGAGCCCAGAGGAAACTTACAGTTTGTGGTTCTGTTTTTCTTCTCACTTCCTCCTTTGGAAAACCTCCACTCGTGACAGATGGTCTCTGCATTGTTATTTAGACGTTTCACACTTTCTTTAGTGATGAAAGAATCACAGAGGACGTTGAACATTCTTTTGAAAAATCTTTTAATACAAAATACTATTTTACAAAATGTAACTGGACTTTACAATGAGACCATTGTAATTGTTACAGTGTTAAATTTGACTGAGGTGAGAGTCTCATCCTCTCATGAAGTTTCTGTTGCTGTCCACAGTCCAACAATGAAGCAGGACCACTGTTTAAAAACCAAAAGAGAAGAGAAGCTGTGAAGAGGAGTCGGGTCAGAGTTTCTGCAGGAAGCGCAGAACCAGGTCTCTGAGCGTGGTGCGCAGCGGCTCGTTGTTGTCACAGACGATGTGCGTCCCGTCCTCCTCCAGCTGGATCAGCGTGTCGTCAGCCTGCAGGTGCAGGATGTGTCCGTCTGCCGTCTCCTCCACTTTCACCTCTGAGATCCCATGCTGCAAATGAGGACATGAACACAAACTTTTCACACATGACGTGTTTTATTGTCCTGGTTAAGGAAGATGGATAAGAAATGTCGTTCTAAAGTTTATGTGTGTGCCAAGATCTATTAAAAAACAGATGGTAAAGGCCACTAAAACTTAAAAGTTCTGATGAAAATCTCAAAGTAGTAAAATCTGTTATTGCAGGAACATGCTTATACATTTCATTAAATAAAAAATGTCTGAGTTTTATTTCCTGAAATCTATGCTGGTAAAACCACTGCTCTCTGCTGTAAAGTACTAATCCCAGTAATGTTTGGCCACTGGGAGATTGTAATGCTTGATGGGATGAGATGCAGGGCTCCAGCGGGAATACTAAAGCTGCGTGAAATGTCCTCCAATAGCAAGAAGGCAAATAACACATTAATTGTAACTGCCGGCTGTTGTAAAGACAACATGGGAGGCCGATGTCTGCAGGTTACAAACCTTTTGCAATGTGGCCAGGAAAGCTTCAAGGGGTACAGCTCCACTCAGCAGGGGTTTGGGGGCCTGCACCACAGGGGGCTCCTCCATCACTCGCTTTCTCTTTTTACTGGGGGGCGCTGGAGGGGGTTTGGGCACCGACTGGCAACACAAGACGAAAGAAAACAGTTAGTTGACTCTGAGGCTACATCAATACTCCTGTGTTTGAAACGCCATTGTCAAACACACGGTCTCACGAGCACTGACCAATCCCTTATAATGGGCATGCGTAGAAGTACAACGTAGTCGTATGGATGTAGCCTGACTCTCACAGAATACACAACTACAATCGTCCAAGTAGATATTTCAGGGTGCGACCTCAACACACTCACCTGCAGCGTGTGCTTGTTGTCTTTGGAGTGCAGCACAGCAGACACGGTTGCCACGGAGATGCCAGGCTTCACCTCAGAGGGCACCAGGGAGTTGGCCAGCTTGGAACGGGGGAGAATCAAACTTAAAGACATGGAAATTGGCCACCTGCTTGCTGACAGGAGTCTTAATATTTCCATTATGCATTTCAATCTTGAATTCTTGCAGCTTCTCATTCACCATATGTCATTGTTTCCTGGAAACACCAGAGAATTAAAAAGATTCTCTCACCATCTGCCTCTAAAAGGTGCTGCTTTTATCTTTTATTCAACACAGTCTACTGACTTTATCAAGCCCTTTAACTAGATGAGTTGAAGGAGAATCTATTCATGTGAGTGGCTGCTGCTGCGCTGTGGCTCACCTCAGGAAGGATGTAGACACGCTCGTAGCGGCGTCTGAAGGGCAGGTTGAGCACCGAGCAGCGTCTGTAGGGCATAGGGGGGGGCTGCAGCTCCAGCATCAGATCCGAGCGGTGGGACTGGGTGAGTGGAGGCTGGGTGTACTGCTCCGGACACACCACATGGAGGGGCTGCCAGAGGGAAACACAGGGAACAAGGGATCAAGTCCTGGTAGCGTCACAGGGCCCATGTGCTGCTCATGTAGCAGCATCGTCTAAACTCTAGTCTTTACTTTCACTCTCAAATTTGTTGTTATATGTTTTTAACTACGGTTATAGATAAAGCAAGGGCCCTGTTCCAAAGTTGTTTACATAATAATCCAGGCTATTAAAAGATAAAATGATTTTCTTAATCTTGGTTCATTTGAAAAGGCATTAGAGTTTTATGTTGAAAAGACAACACAGGAGTTGAATTGCAATGTGATCGCAGTTGTATGAGGTAGGTGTGTAGCACTGTGTAGCATTTCGACACTTGATGTTTAAACAATTAATTATAGATACGAATACAAATAGATACTGTGCATGAAGGGTTCACAATAGAATGCAGCTAAAAAAGGTACAACTCATCCGAATCCCGAAAGAAAATGAATAAATCTCGAACCAAACCCAACAGAGACTCAGCATTTTATTTCCGAACCCGACCTGAGCCCCAGGTTAAGACGTGTGCTGTGGATAACCCAGCCAACGCGCCCAAGCCAGACTTCAACCCAAATATCATTTCAGAACGTTTCTCGAACCCAACCCGACGGGTTTAGGTCGGATTTCCACTCTCTAGTACACAATTATGAATTCTCCACAACGCTGTGTCATTTCATTTTAAAATGGCTGGTGTGTGAAAGGAGTCTATAGTTTCACCCACAGGACTGATTCTGACTCATTCAGTCATACCTGCTAGTTGCACATTCCTGATACTTCGCAGTCACTATCATCTATTTACCAATTTGTGAGAATCCCTCTATGAACTCAAATCATAACATGTTGGTGTAATACATATACTACCCCTGCATATTTACTTTAATGCTCCCTGTGGGAATAGCGCTCATAGTAAAATACTTTATTACTACCTCTGACACGGAATTAGGTTTGTCTTAGTTTGTTAGATTCTTAGCAGGATTAAGCAAAATAATTACTTTTTCAAAACTTTATTGAGTGTGGTTACGGATCAGGGGGCAGATCCAGATTTTTTTTTCTCTTTCTATAACATTGGGATAATGGATGGTGGATTTCTCAAGGAATACCTCATGAATTTTCATGAACAAATCTGACTTGTTTACGGGAATTGATATGAGCGTGTGCAACCTTGTACAGATCTAAATAAAAATCTCGGCAGAGGTGTGTACACTACTGAGTGACTAGTTTGAGAACGGAATTCTAACTTGACAATTCCGTGTAAACAACATACCTGGACTTCCTTCAGCAGCTTTGATACTTGGTGGAAGTTGAGCCGTGTGTCAATGGGACAGTAAACACACTTCATGGCCAGCGGCTGGTAGGGAGCCAGGGCGTCGAGGTAGGAGAAGTCTGGCTCTGGTGACCAGAAAGAAAAGACGCAGTGTTTTAGAAGCAACGTGTCTGTTTCATATTCACACAATGACGTCTCCTCAGTCATGTGTAGTTTATGGCCCAGCAGTGTTTGTGAGTTACCCGTAAAGATGATGGTGTTGAGGCTGGACTTGCCCCACAGCTCCATGAAGTGAACCACGTCCCCGAAGCGCAGAGAGGGATGGCCGGTGAAAACCACACAGGGCTGACGGAACTCGATGCTGAAGTCTCCGTGAATACTGGGATAGTGTTTCAGCTTATTGGTTTGGATCAGCTGAAACAACCAATGACACAGAAAGTGTAAGATAGAAGCCGACATCAGTGTTTTTGCCAAGTTCACCCAACAAGCTCAAGGCAACATCAAATACACAAATCTTATTTAGCCTTTGTCTGACAAGACAGCTACAAAAACATGACGTAAACATCTTTACCAACTTGAATCAGCAAAGACAAAAGGTTTACACACTCTACTTCCGCTAAATGGATTTCTGGAGGCCAACGCCGGTATATTTCAGCTGCGAATATTTACATCAATATATTAATATACTTAAAATAATTCTTACGATGTTGTTATTAAGCATAAACTTGATAAGGAATAACTTTTTTAAGATAATATTATAATACGATTTTCTATTTAAAAAAAGGAAATTGAATAAAATGAAAAATAAAAGTTTTTATATTGACAAACATAAATGCAGATAGCGATATGTCTGCAAAAGGCTCATATCGGCCGATTTTTATCATCCAATCAATATATTGGTCGGTCTTTATTGGACAGTTTCTTTGAAGACACTGGTTGCATACATTATTTTAATTAAATAACTAATCTGATAAAAAATCTCCTGTTTAACACAGTATTTTCTTTGTTCAAAAGATGATACACAGCAGCAGTAGGACTCACCTCAGCGTGAGGGAACGGAGGCTCTGGGAGATAAACCTTTGACTGCTTGTTGTGACAGAGCCTGAAATGATCAAAACAGGAATTATCAAAACCCAAATCACGACATCCCAGAGTGATCCTGTGAGCAATCAACAAGTGCTTGAGATCAAATACTGTATCAGGTAATCCACAACAATGAAGTGAAACCAAATTATTGAATCAGCATGGGTGTAGACGGAAGAGTGTTTGACTGTGCTGTACAAGTACTGTTGATATATTTCACAGAAACAAAAACATGCGGTAAAACACATCACTATCAGTGTTGTACTAATCATTTAAGCTCAGCGTGATGTCAGAGGAAGATTGCCACAGTGTGAATATGGGCTGTGTCTGAAATGATCCACTCATAACTAACCCATACTCTAATATATAGGGTATTCTATGTAGAGGACACTATAGTGAACTCATCAGCAAAGACACTACTCAGCGGCGGTAGTTATGTCATTGTTTCAACACCGTGGCCGGTGAAAGATTTGACAGTAAATTTGAAATGTTTGATCTGTTGTATTGATACTTTTTGGTAAAAGCATGTTAAGCTACTGTCTTTAAACTTAGAAATAAACTTTTTTTTGCCTAGGTTTCTGCAATGATGAGCTGATGTGCCTTTATTTATATTTGTTCATACAGTTATGTGCTTATTGGGGGGGGGAGTAAATCATGTGAAAATTATAAATTTGAGCAAACAGCTATTCTGCAACTGTTGAGATGTTTGATTTTGTCTCCATCATCATCAGAAGTACATTTCGATAAAACAACTGCTCACCACTCGGCAAAGATCTGAGAGAACTCCAGGGAGCTGTTGGCAACGGGTGAGATGAAGTAGAAGGGTGTGGTGCCCAGGCTGGCACTCTCGATGAACTGGTACAGACACTCCAGCAGGTCGTATATCACCCCTGAGGAGTAGCACGGAACCAGCACGTTGCCTCCAGCACGAATAGTCATGGCTATAGGTAAAAGACAAATAATAAATACCATCAAAAATGAGCACATAGTGTTATTCCTCAATAAATTAAACAATGTTTAGGGACAAACCCTCATTATCATTTATTTCCACTTTACAGCATGAACATATCAATCGTTTTTTATTTAGACACTGACTTCCTTAATAAACTGACTGAGATCGATCTAATAAATATAAATTTACCCAGGTTGCTGCAGAATTCTCCCAGCATGCCGTCTGGGTTGGCGGTGGGCATCTGGGTGAGGCCTGTCAGAATCAAAACATCACTGTTCTTCAATGAGCTTTGGTCCATCGGCTAGAAGAAGAGAAGATTAAATATTTATCAGACCACTGAGAAATGCTTTTCAACTAGACAACACAAGCACCGGGAGAGAAAAACTACTGATTAAAAACGGAGATACAGAAGTAAAGTTTGATCTTTCCAGTTTGAAGATCATTCGAATATGATTTCTTTCAAATGCAGTTTACATCCATTACACATCCGATTGCACGCTTTTGACAAAATCACATTCTTGGCCTCAGGTTGTCAAGGACCCCATGTGTCATTTCCTCCCGTTATATTCCTGGTGACCTACCTGTGGATGTGTGGTGAGGAGGGATGAACCAGATACATAGGCCACTTTCTCATGATGAGACTGAATGATCCAGTTAGAGCTGCCCAACGAGTAACCAGAACTTAAGGGGGATACCTGTACAGCTCCAAACAGTTCCTGGAGAGTCAGAAGTTACCATTAGAAAGAGGACAGATACAGCTATTTGGTAAATAACAAGCATAATTCTGAACCTAACTAGGTTGATGGTTCTTAAAGGTTACTTTTGCCAATAAATAAACAGGGAATGTGAATAGAATGAGAGGGACAAAGGATTGTCTTACCACTTTCTGTGAATAGCCAACAAGCTGCACTTTACTAAGGGCAGAGTTCACCTCCAGCATACTGTAGCATCGCTTCCATGCCCACACATCCGCCGCATCCTTCAGAGGACCTGGGAGCATTCTGATACACCAAAAACAATTTATTTATGTTATTTTGTATCCAGTTTAAAAGCATCTGTCAAAGGGTTTATCAGTACGTTTCTTTTTTTATTAATTGTCATTCAAATCAAACCAAAACAAGTGATACTAAAGGCTAATATTTTTCATTCCTCCAATAAAATTATTTTTTTATATGAATTCTTTATCTGTATTAAACAGTTTACCCACCTTTGTAATTCCTTGTTTTTCCAGCAGGTGGCAGACTGGGATTTGGGAACTCTTTCCATGAAGTTCACTAACTCCTCCATCAAGAGTCTGAGGGAAGAAAAGCAAGAAGCAGCTTTCCTTAAATGTTTCAGGGCCAAGGGGCTGTCTTATAGATCAAGATATGTCATCAATAAAGTACCCAAGCCTGAATATATTAATCTTCACTCATATCAGTAAACAGTACAGAAAAACTGTTTAGACATTTGGATATGTGTCCTTACCTGCCAATCTGCAGAGTGGGTTCTGTGGCATACACTGTTCCTGTGAAACCTGTGTTTTCAGTGATGTAGGGCAGCGCCATCATACAGTGATAATTGGAAATTAGGATCACATCAATGTTAGATAGATCCAGCAGTTCTTTCTGTGGTTGATCATAAAAAAACAATTAAATCAGATTAAATACATATATCAAGGATCATATTTATTATAATTCATATTTGTATAGCAGCTTGTGTAAATTGAAAATGACTGTTTCAATCAAATGTTCTTTACCATAGTCAATATGACAGATTATGTTATTGATCATATCCTTACTTTGTAAAATCTACCCAAGTGATGAACCAAATGTAGGTCTAGTCTTGATTTAAAAATCAAATAGTCTGACACAACTAAAAATCCTCTTCTTTCACATGAATCCCTCCTGCAACTAATTATACATTTTTCATTTATTATTACCACATTTCTATTATGTGACGTGGATGGGTTTCCTACCTCAGGGAGACAGAACTCAGGCTGAGAATCCACAAACACCCGCTTTGCACATTCCTTCAGCTCCTGGACACATGGAAGGAAGGAAGTAGCTTGTTTACTTTTGAGGGACATCATCGTGGACGATTCTTAATACATTAACACTTGACAGAAATAGCGCTATACAGAAAGTACTTAAGATGACCTCACATGCAGGTACAGTTTAATTCTCAGTTGAGCAAACGCAGTAAAAAACAGCTGCTCGTACCTTCTCCAAGTTTACATTTCCATCCTTGGAGACCCAGCCCGGCAGCTTGGAGAGTCTCGGGCTTAAGAAGGACAGAAGCATTTTATGTTCAGAGCAAAAGCAAAAGAATAAAGAAAAGTACAGAAGTTTACCACCTCTCTGTAAATGAAACAAAAACATACGCTTCCAAACCCGGACAGCAGCGTTGATAACAGGGACTCACCTGTGCACCAGAGGCAGGGGCAGGAAGTTGAGGACAGAGGTGGTGTCCAGCCCACAGTCCAGCATGATGGTGGTGGATTTGAACTTGAGAACATTGCAGGGCAATGTGGGGTGACCTGACAGACAGTACTGCAGGAGGGGGGGGGACAAAACACGCACGAGGAATAAAATATCAATGTACCAACAGCACTGTGCACGTTTTTAGAATCAGGGTGAATCGTTAAAGTACAGGATGTGCCAGCGCGTGTGTGTTTGTGTGCCCGTGTGTGTGTGTGTGTTTGTGTGTGTGTGTTTGTATAGTCTCATTATGTATATGAACCAGTTGACTCTAATAACCGCGTTTGTAGTTTATACAGTGAACTGTTAGCTAGCTGCCTTGCTAACCCCAGAGAAACAGTCAGGGAGGTTTTCGCCCCTTAAACGATTTGCTAACAGGTTTTTATTGATAAATAGGGTTTTTGACTATTTAAACATTAACTGTGCTCTTTACTGTTGCCATGTTTACTCACCAATTTCATTTTGTATCACAAATGAAGGCTGATGAATTAGTTTAAAGACAGCCTGCACGGCATCCTTCCACACTGTTTCCCTTGTCTCCGCTTTGTTTATGTGACGTTCGCACGATGCCGCCCCCTACAGACATGGAGTGTAACTTCAGGAACCCACTATTGGAAGGCGAATTTATCAGTGCATTTTCCACCGTACGTTCGCCTCAAAGATCCTGATAATCGATCATCGATCACGTTCCATGGATCTAAACGAGATTATAATATTATATTAAACAGTGAGGAGTTCAGACCTAAAAGGGCTACTGAGGCACATGCTGTAGTTAGAAGTGAACAATTTAAAACTTCAAGGTAAAGTTGGCTATTTTTCCATTATGGCTATTTATAAATATTAGTCTTTTTTAATCCTTGAGATCATGGTGACACCCACTGTCTGTATGTCAAGTTTCAGAAGGTTTCACTGTAGAATATCTAAGAAACCTCAAGGCAAAGTTGGCTAATGTTTTACTATGGCACACATATTTTAAATATTCTTTAAAAAAATCCTTGAGAGCTGACGCATATATTTCACCTCACCCTTGTTAAGCAAAATCAGTTTGACCTATTTAAACAAACGCCCACGCGACATAAGACTTTCAATAATTAATTTATGATCCGAGCTTTTTTTTTACCGTAACACCTGGAGTAAACGCGCATCCGTTTGGAAGGTGCCGATGGCGTGACCTGGGAGAAAGTGGAAAACAGACTACTGCTGCGTCTTTACTCCATTCCCAGCTCTGGGTTAGCCGCCCACTATGCTAAGTAGCTAACAGCAACACCAACAACCTGTCAAACCCCTCCCAAGTGTCAAACAAAGTCATTTCACTTGCGAGGTCATGTTGCGCAACTGATGTAGTAACACTGACAGCCGAAGCTCTCCTGTATCTCCGGTAGGTTGTTGTTGTTGTTGAATAGTTTCTGTGGCTACCAGGCTAACCAGGGGACACCCAGTTAGCCATAGCTCGCCTCTGACACGAGCCGGGGTCGATGTTTTCTCATGGAGGATTTGTACAGTTGTTAGTGAAGAGGATTTACAAGAGGGCGAGCACAGGTAGGAACTGAAACCACACCTGTATTCCCACTGACAGTCCAGAGGCAGCCATGTCCTCTACTGCCACAGTTAGCGGTGGAGCTGTTACTGACACGGAGCTAACCTTTACGGCAGGAAACAGCTGAAAACTATTAACAACTGAGGAAAACACAAACGATTTATTCATCACCTGTGAGTCACATGTCACATTAATATAAGATCATCAATCGCGTGTAGTTGAAAAGAGCTCTGATGGCTTTATTCACTATTTAATTTATATCATATTTAACTCATTGTGCGATTGACACGTGTATTTTATTTCTTTAGATAGTCTTTTATCTGTGTTTTTTTTAATCCACTGTAAAGCGCCTTTGAGCATTTTTAAAGGCACTAAACTATAATAATAATTATTATTTTTGTTATTTAGATAGACTGTGTTCTAAATCTACTGACAGGTAGCTGAGTCATCAGAGGATATTCTGTCGAGTCACTGTACCTCCAGCAGGAATGTCTTGGTAGTCGCTTCCTGTCCCGGCTGCTCTGAAGCTCTCCTGTGGTTACTTGACAGATCAGTGGGGGCTAGCGCTCAGTTACTTCACCATGGGGAACAACTGCAGTCACCAGCTGGGGATCCCTCCAGCCAAGGGCCCCAACCCAGTGGGATGCACTGACTTCATGGAGGACCACACCACACAGGTAGGTGATGACCCACACATGTGTCCTTCTGTTGTTAATCTCTTCATTATACATAACTTCACACGATCTCACTGAGGAGATCCATCTGGCAAAATCCTGATTTCCTCTTTTCAAATTTTGTAATGCTCTCTCAGGACTTGTTGTCTTAATTGACCAATTCAACTTTTTATGTTCATCTATTTATGTTCATCTATTAATTTTGCTCTGCTGCGACTGACTGTTTAAATCATTTTATAATCTTTATTTTGTTTTACTCATTCTCATCTGTAACAATGCTATTCTTCTAGTTGTGCTCTGTGTGACCTTCAGATTGCTTACGGTTGTTTTCAATTGTCTGCCCTCAATTCTGGATTTGTAACTTGTAAAGCACATTGTAACTGAGTAACTAACTTAAGTGTATTAATATTATTATTATTGTTATTGTGGTTGTTTTTATTGGTAGTAGTAGTAGTATATGGGAAATAAGATAAAGAAGGGATGAATAAGGGAAGAGATGTGATAACTTGGAAATCATGACCTGTAAAAGCTGAACACACTTATTTAGACATAGGGGAAAAGAATAATAATAATAATAATAATAATAATAAAACAACGAGGAACTTTTTTGGTATAGCACCTTATACAAGATTTACAACCAAATTACAAGGTGCTTTACAAGTAAAAAATACAAAAATAGAGGACAACAATATGCAAAAATAAAGCAATTTTAAGATCATTAGAGCCAAAATAAAGTAATAACTATATACTCTTATGTAGCATGCTAATGAATTTTACCAATGGAGAAAGCCAGGCGTCATTTAGAAAAGCACGAGCAGGGACACAGCACATCATGTCGGTGATTACAGATAAGGTGACCTCTGTAACAACTGATAAGTCTCCTTTAATGACACTAAACTAATCAACTCCTTTATAACATTTACTGGTCACTTTTGTAGCAGTTCAACAGTTTCAAGAGCTTGAAAGTTCACAGAGACAACATCTGTACACAAAAACACCATTCACACATGTTTTGTGAATAAGATAATAACCAATAAACAGCAATTGATTGATTGTCTCATGATCTTTCCATTTTCTGCCCCCCCCCCAACAGGGCACCTTCTTCCGGCTCTTCTATCCTTGTCAAGAGACTGAGAAAGCAGAAAAACCCGACTGGGTCCCATGCAAGGAGTATTTCAACGGCCTGGCAGACTTCATGAAGATCAACAGGACTCTCAGTGAAAGGATTTTCAACTACCTCTTTGGTAAAGCAACATCAATTTATAAAATGTAGAACATTTCAAGTGTGTTTCATTGAAGTGCATGTTGTATTTGTTCATTAATAACTAATTTAATATAGTTGTATTATGAATATAAAGTATTTTCACTCATTCTAAGCAGATGTTTCCCTTCATTTATCTTCAGTTAGAAACTCAGCTTAGAAACTGGTTCAGTTTAAAACCAGTTTGTCCTGTTAAAAACTGTTGCCAAGCAACAACAGTGTGACTCACCTGTGTTTTGTGATGCTCATGTTTTTATCATTTGTTTGTTCCAGGGTCCTTTAAGGTCCCAGCGTACTTGGATGCTCCATTCAAGTCAAATGAAAAATGTCCTGTCATTATCTTCTCACATGGCCTGGGAGCCTTTAGGTACACAAGATGTTTTTTGACTCTGCTACAGTCATTTACTCATAATGAATTTGAAGTCCTGCTCACTTGTCGTTCGATCTGATTGTTGTGATTGACACGTTCCTGGTGTTTTATCAGGACTTTGTATTCAGCCATATGTGCAGAGCTGGCCTCTCAGGGCTTCATCGTGGCATCCGTGGAACACAGGTAACTCTACACATTCTCTCTCTCTTTGATTCAGAACAAAGGCAGTTTGTTACACTGCATTAATCAGGCTGATTACAGTGCTGTACATTCACTATTCAATCAGATTAAATGCTGTAAATTGTTGTGTGTAGAATCTAGAGGAATATTCACTTTATTCATACAGAAAATGTGAAATTAAGGCCATTTGTCAGTTGGAGGAAAGTCTAGCGGGATGTCACCCAAGCGAACAATAACAGGGCAGTCTCGTCTATAAGCGGCCGTGTGTTTATCTGTGGAGTAGGAGGGGAAAGGGTGTTCAGACAATAGTACGAACCAGGTCATCACATTTCTTTTCAGTATTGCGACAAGGGGATCATATGGAGATGAGCATAATGGCCACAGTTAGTCTGTCACTCACGTTGATTGAGGTGGCATTTCATTGAATTTCAGCTGCCAGCTGAAGGCCACAGCCACAGAGAGAGCATGTGGCAGCGCTGTGACCTGGTTTAAAGCTGTGACATAAGACACACACAAGGTCAGAGGTCAGTCCAGTCGCTCAGCTTGTGGTGCGTCTGTCACACTGTGAAGTCAGGCCTTGTCCAAAACCCAACCAAACTCGTCATACAGGGAAATAACCTTTGTTTTATTAACAGTTTCGGCAAAAGCTCTTTTGTCTCAACAAGGAAACAAAGTTGGCAACTGAACTGCTTCTTGTTTGTGTGCATCAGCTTGTGTGAAACACAGATGACTACAATTCTTATTTGGAATTCACTAGAAACTCTATGATAAAGATAGATAAAAGATGAAAATCGAATGACCTATATATTGAGATAAAGGACATTATATTCATTTTTTTGGCTGCAGCTAATGATTATTTTCTGACCTAATTATTTAATCTTAATTGAATTGAAAAATTTGTCACAGCTTGTTGTGTTATATGTGAAGTTTTAAGGCAAATTGATTCCAGTTGTTGTGGCCATGTGAAAATGTTAAGTTTTTCCTAAATGAACTAGAAATGGACAATTTTTGGCGTCTTTTCCCTAAGAATGAATCAAATGTATTAGTCGCTTATTTTTCAGTTTAATAATCTCTCATCTTTATTTATCTTTGCTTTCAATTTGCAATGATATCAAAATTATAATTTAGAAATACCAGCTCAACGTTAAGTGCTCCTTTGCCTTCGATTCATTATGTTTTTACCACATTGTCTTTTCCTGTTTCCTGCAGAGACGAGTCAGCGTCGGCCACGTTCTATTTCCGAGAGGAGAAGGCGTCAGAGGAGGGAAAGGACGATGTCCCTAAAGCATCGGCCCGAGACGGCTTGGTGAGGGAGTGGATGTACTACAGAGCTCTGCAGCACGGAGAGAGTGAATTCACCCTCAGAAATAAACAGGTCAGAAGTGTTTCTACTTTATAGTCATACTTATTTAAAAGAATCAGTGATCTACTTTTGGAGTTCAATCCAGTGACGCAGTAGAGTCACTGTTTCAAAGTGGAGATGGAGAAATAATTCCTCTTTCATACTTTCAGGATTAACATCAGATGGATTACACAACATGTGACCTTTACTCCCAGTGACAAATACACAGCTCATGACCAAACCAGACCACATCCTTCTTTTAAGTCAGTTTTTTTTTATGTGTAAGATCATTCTCACACATTGCATCTATCGAACTGTCTTTACTGTTTTGAACAGTTTTATTATGTTGAATTTGAAAGACTGGCTTTTATTTTTTATTTTTTACTCAGATCACTACCATGCACAATAATATTCAACACTTTACATCTATATTTATATCATGGTCACTTATAATGGTTACATTGCAATATTTATATTTCCATTATGCTATCTTGTAGTATTATTTATATTATGGTCACTTACCTTTTAATTATTTTCTGTATCATGGTCACTACTGTTGCAATATTACTTATAATATTTTTGTTTTCATTATAATAACACTACATCATTCCACTTTCTCCCCAGTACCTGCTTTTGCACAGTGTCTGTTTTAGCTGGTTGTTTGTTTCTGTACTCTCATTATGTGTAGTTTAGTAGTGTACATATTGTGATCTTTTTTATTGTGCTTCGGCACTGTTATTTAAATTCTGTTTTCTCTTATTGCTGTAACAAGTGAATTTCCCCATTGTGTGGATAAAATAAAGAAATCTAAATCTAATCTTTAAGTGCGATTGTGGAAATCTTCAATGTGCTCCTTGTCCTTTTCCTAAACGTGTGTGAATGGTTCTTGTCACTCGCAGGTGAAGCAGCGAGCAGATGAATGCATTCTGGCTCTGGACAAACTCACTGAAATCAACTCAGGGATAGAAGTGCACAATGTTCTGCAGACGCAGTTTGACTGGACCACGCTGGAGGTAAGTAACCTTTTCATCAACCCTGACTTTTTAGGTCAAGAGGTCAATGCGTTTCAACAGACACGGCTGCTGGTTACAGGTCGATTGTGACTAATAAAACCATGGTGATGCAGAAGTTACCATTTTATGAACAGAAACTAGTGACTTAGCAGCAGCATAGTGACAACACAAGGGGAAGTGTCAAAACTCGAAGAACAAAGAATGAAATCACTTAGAGCAAAAAGATCCAAAGAAATCAATCTAATCTAATCTTATATACAGCACTGCTGATTACAATAATAAGATATAACATTTTGGCCTTGGAAAAGTTGATGAAAAATATAAATTGAGTAATGACACAAAGTCAGTTTCCATTACACTAACTAAATATCAGTACAGTAAAGACAACATCAAGCAAGAGTGGAAATATTATATTATATATATATTTATTATTAGTATATTTTTGAATGCAGTAAAAACTTTTATCTCAGGCTCTATTGTAACATATACAGTATCATTGGTTTCCATTAAGTCTGCTCATTAACTTCCTGAGTTGATATGACCTCTGTATCCGTGTTTCATAAAAACAAGACGGACATTAGATGAATTGTCTCTAAAATGGAGAGAGATTTGTCGACATGAAATATCAGAAAGGTTAAGGTCAGGATGCAACATTGGATTTTATTTAATTATATAACAGTACTTGGATAGTTGTAGTTGTTACAGCCTGCGACAATGAGGTCAGGTGGTGACCCCTGTCCGTGTGTTTGTTGGAAGCATTATCACAAGACGTGGCAGAAGGGTGTGGTGTGAGTCAGGAGTGAAACCAATATTCGAAGGAACACTAAAACTGTGACCAGAAAGGCAGAAGCTGATGAGGTAACTGTTGAGGTTTAACATTTCGATTGTGTTAATCACTCGCTCCTCTTCTCTGTGAACCAACAGAATTCCATGGATCTGTGTAGGATAGCGGCGGTCGGACATTCCTTCGGGGGAGCGACAGTGATCGAGACTCTGTGCAAAGACGTTAAATTCAAGTACGTGTATTAACAAAGGCGTCTTCCATCATCATGTCCTCTCACTGGAGAGAAGCAGAGAAATGATACATTCTACACCAACAAACTGTCAATTAGTAAGACAGAAAACACTTAGGTTCAATATTTAAATCTTGAATAATAATCCTGTACATTTTAGGAAGCTGCACACCTGCTTGTGTATAAACTACATGTTTTAGAAGAAGAGTGAAATGTTTCAGTACCAAACCTTGAGTCATGTGTATTAGTATTCAATAGAATTGAGAGAATCATTTCTATGGATGTCTATTTTTTAATTTTCTAACTGTGAAATCAGGTGTGGTGTAGCGCTGGACGCCTGGATGTTTCCTTTAGATGAAGAAATCTATTCTCGAGTGAGGCAGCCGCTCTTCTTCATCAACTCTGAGAAATTCCAGTGGGCTGGGAACATCAGCCGCATGAAGAAGCTGGACTCAGCCGTCATCCACAGGAAGATGATCACTATCAGGTACAGAGCACACAACTGAGGCCGCTGGTGGATTTGGGATTTGGTAAAAGTAAATCTATTTCCTTGTGACTAATGGTGATGTTTCCCTCTAACTGGCTCCCAGGGGCACCGTCCACCAGAGTTTCCCCGACTTCACCTTCCTGACGGGAAACTGGATCGGTAAACTGATGAACCTGAAGGGAGAGATCGACCCAGAGATCGCCATAGACCTCTCCAACAAAGCAACACTAGCCTTTCTGCAACGCCATCTCGGTAAGAGA
This sequence comes from Pseudopleuronectes americanus, assembly GCA_038501795.1. Lineage (NCBI taxonomy): Eukaryota > Metazoa > Chordata > Actinopteri > Pleuronectiformes > Pleuronectidae > Pseudopleuronectes > Pseudopleuronectes americanus. The sequence continues at coordinate 4,884,460 of CM076734.1, read as the reverse complement.
GATAACGAGCCCACAATCTTTGCCGATTTATCATTTGTTGAAGGGAATATGCTCATTTTAAAATCTGTTTTCTAATGGCAGGTCTACAGAAGAACTTTAATCAGTGGGACCCTCTGATCGACGGGGCGGATGAAAACCTCATTCAAGGAACTAATATCACTGTGCTTCAGTCTTCCATCTGACCTGCCACTGTGCCTCATATACTGCAGGGGAGCCTGGGTGCTCAACTGTGGATCGCTCCCAAGATGTCCAGAACATTTTAATCTAAAATGGACTCAGTGCCAACATTTTGGAGGGGAATGAAGGGGAAAGGCGAATCTCTACCTCATCAGCAGGAAAGGTTTGTTTTCCTTGAAAGATCAAAACACTCAGTGTAACAGTGTTTGACGCCTGGATGTTGCGCACACATGCACCTCAACACTTGGGGAAAACTGTATTAATCCATTACCAGCAGTTTCCTGGAGAAGTCATTTTAATCCTTTTTAATCTTTGAGCGTAAATAGATCAAACCTGAGAGAAATATTGTTAATCACCATATGTGTGAACACAGGATCTTCCAGCAGATCTTCCAGGAGCTACTCTGATTGCTGTGTGAATGTGATGAAGCCTAACATGAGAATCCTATGAGATGGAGAAAAAAGAAAGTATATAAGTATAAGCCAAGATGCTGTAAAACTAAATGTATCCATCTTGATTTGACAGATTAAAACATTAGAAGTGTACAAACACTAAAAGGCTGCATTTAAAAACCATGTGTGCCAGAAAAGTACTGTCCGATGAAATGTAACAGCCTTCTACTTTTATACAATCATTGTCTAAATTTGTATATAAGACAAATCCAATAAATACGGTTTGTATACAAAAAACGTCATCTCAAATATGTGACTCCATCTTTTGACTTTGCCTTCTAGTTTTGACACTAGAGGATAATACTTAAAGGTTCAGTATGTAGAATGTAGTGACATCTAGTGGTAGAGTTGCATGTTGCAGCTGAATACCCCTCACCCCACCCTCCCCTTCCAAACATGAAAGAGAACCTGTGGTAGCCTTCGGTTGTTATACAAACTCAAAAGGTGTTTAGTTTGTCCAGTCTGGACTACTGTAAAAAACATGGCGGCCTCCGTAAAGAGGATCCACTCCTGAAGTAAATATAAAGTATTTAAATATAAAGGCTCAATTCTAGGTTAAAGAAAACAACAATTTGTAAATATTTTACATGAAACACACTAGAGAAAACTTCACTAGGATTATTTTATATTCCATTTCTGCCAATAGATCCCTTTCACCTAAATCTTACACACTGAACCTTTAAGTATTATGATTCAGATGAGTTTGTTTTAAACACTGGGGCACCACAAGGTTGTGTAACGTCACTGCGGCTGTTTTCCAGTCACACAAAGTTTAGTAACCGTTTAAATGTGTAAATGATCTGGCACTGGTGGCCAATCATTGGTCAGAACTTAACCTGTAATGTGAACAGAGCATTAAGAGAACCAACCAGCGATTGTTTTCTACTTCAAGAATTCTGCTCGAGTATCATTCAAGCATCATTCAACAGTTGAACCAAAAATTCATAATCAAACTGGGTTTATTGTAGAGAATAAAAGGTTGTCTGTCTTTATCCAACCCTAAAACAATGTTATCAACCCTGATGTCCGTCCTTGACTATGAGGAGATATTCTGTATCGCCACTGTCGCATCAACATCTCAGCAGTTGTATCAGTGATATACATATGCTTCATCACAAGGTTCATACTGGTCCTTGTGGTCTGTACCAGACTGTTAGATGGACATGCTTACAGACTACGAGAAACACTCACATGCTATTCTCTTGTCAAGCTCGACTGTTGAAGGTTCCCAACTTCTTCAAAGCTCTGCTCTCATCTACATTAAGTACCTTCATCATACAACCTATAGTAACTATACAACCCTCCATATCCATGTGCACACAAATATTTAGAATAGATTAAAAATGAAGCTATGTCATGCCATCAAACTTAGGCAACAGGGTGAGGAGGGTGATTAAGGATTAAAAAACGACTCAGCTCCTTAGTTCTGTAATATTTATTGAACCAACAGAAATGTCTCTTTAACGCATGCATGAATCCACAACACACAAAACTTTGTTTGCAGTCTTTTACAAAATAACATCACAAGTCACAACCTTTCAAACCAGTCTTATCTTCAAAGAATAAGTAAACATCTGTAACACAAAAGAGCTCCTGGTAACTGGGTGAGCACATAGATAGAGGCACTTTAAATTAGATGGTTGTTTTATCAAAAGGGAACAATGTAAAAGGAAAAATGTGAAAAGCAGAATGAGGACCTGCTCGGTCGACTCAATAAATCAGCACTGCCATTAAACACCAGGAACAAACACAACAAAGAAAAGAAAACGCGTGTCTTACAACTTAAACATCTAGCGTCAATGAACTCAGTTTTGTGATGTGTGGCAGAGACAATAAAATTAATCAAAGGGTGGTTACTGCGGCTGCTCAACCGGCAGATCATCAGCAGGGCCGTCACAGACGACCAGAGAGAGATGAGTCACCTCTGACAGCTTGAGGTCTGAGGGGGAGGAAAAAACGACCCATCACACACTGTAGAAGCTCCCAGTCAAATGAACTGGGACGCTGAAGAAAGCAACAGCATTACTCCATTACATCAATACTATTTCATGATTTTTTATCTGATAACTAATCATTCAGGCTCTAGATTTTAGACCGTGCGTGTATATATGGTCCATGGATTTAAAGCGAAAAAATACACATTTGACTTATATACAAGTTCTGTCAGTTAAAAAAAGTTTTCAGTTCACATTTGGATATCAGCCCTGTGAACTTCTGATAGAATGAACTCAACCATCAAAAGTGCTAATTTCTCCTCTGAATGGTTACCTGTTTGTTCAGGTGGTGAATGCGCCAGCTGCTCAGTCTCTGTTTCAGGCTGATGTTGATGGTCTGAAAGAAAAAGGAGACATCAGTATAATGACGCATACAAACAAGCAGGACATAGTACTTCTCTACATTAAAGTACTGGAATTACTTTTACTGTCAAACATGACTATCTTTATTATATCAAGACAAATCCCCAATGATAGAGAGGGGACCTGTGAGGTCTTCTAATAAATATTTGCATGTTTTGTTGATCAATAAGTCTGATACCTCTGCGGACGTCTCTCAGACAGTTCTCTGCCAAAAAACGGGTCATCTCATCACCAAGGCAACTCTGAAGAGAAATAACAACAACCTCCACTTGTCACACATGTGATGACGTGCTGTATAATTGTAGACGCGTTGATTGCTCTTTATTACCATGTCTTGACGGGAGCTTCGTGGCTTTGTGTCCCATGACAGAGCTGCAACCACAGAGACAGGTGAGTAACCTTTATTACAAAAGGAAAAAGGCGTGTGAGAAAAGCACAACACTTTGTTCAAATCAAAAATCCAGTTGACAAATCAAAATAAACAAAGTAGATAAAAAAAAATGCTAACCAGGGAGTTTTTCTTCATGAAGATCTGCGGTCTCCTCTTCAGTCATGGAGTTATCCTAAAAACAGACAATAGCAGATCGTTCCAATGAAGACCACAGCCCTGTTATACAGCTTATCATGTTGAGGGTAGAGGGGGGGGGAACTGGAGTCAACCCAAGCTAACATTGAGCAAGGCACACCATGGGCAGGTTGCCAGTGTATCACAGGGCCAACATACAGAGACAGAACCATTTGTTCACATGCACATCTACAGTCTGCATGTCTTTACACTGTGGGAGGAGGCCGGAGTACCCGAAGACTTTCCTGTCAGAAACAGACTTCAAGAGGACGGCATGAGGCCCGACGTCCTCTTCACAGGTGAGAGCAGGTTCACACTGAGCACATGTGACGGGTGTGAAAGAGTCTGGCGACAACGTGGTGAACCTGTTGCTGCCTGTAACATTATCCAGCATGATGTCCTCCTCTGGAGCCGCGTGCATCAGAGCGGACATTTAGCCTAAAGACATGATGTGAATGACCTTGTTTCTAGTCTAATTTGGTATAGGTATGTTAAGGCTTTAAATCAAATGATAATACTGTTAATTAGATACTGTCCATTAAAATCTAGAGTCTGAATCATTTGTTATTCGATACAAAAGTATTTAAACACAAGAGTGGAATTCCAAGGTGAAAAAAATTAAATACATAATTTCAATAAAACAATATGTTCAGTTATAGATATTCAAATGCTTTTCAATATTCGGGGGAAATTGGTCTGAAGCCAACTGTTTTCAGACTAAAATACTCCTCTTCATTCTCCTCCAGATTACTTAGTCTTTTATATCCAGTGAGAGGAGTGGTTTGTCAATCATGAAGGAAGTTCTCTTGTTTTTTAAACAAAGGAACACTGAGTGCTGAAGGTGAGGCTGCAGTCACATGGGATAGGTATGCAGGGTTCCCACGCTGGCCTTGAAAATGTCCATGCTACATCCTGATTTTCCAGGTACTATATTAAGTGATGATCTATAGGCCCCTGAAGCTTTCCGCCCCCATCAGCGCTCCCCTCCCCTCACACACACAACCGCCTAGGACACCTGACTACTTACTTGATGTAAAAGATATGCCAGTCAAGTCTACATTGTAAATTTATTGAACTGGAACTTTGAGACATATGAGAACTGGGATTGATATATGTTCTCTCTTCCACTCCTATCTCATCCTGTCCTCTTGTCTCCACACCTCCCCTCTCGTGTCCACTCCTTTCTCTCTCTCTTCTCAACTCTTCTCCCTTTTCCTCTGTCATCCTCTACTCTCTTATCCTCCCATCTTCTTCTCCTTTTCATCTTTCCAATAGGACTTGAATCTACAGCGTGTCATTGTCATTCATTCCTGTAATGCATCACACATTTGAGATTATGAGTCTTACATAGAAGGGGGTAGTATGCCAACTCTTACTCTGTAAAAGCTTTTGTAAATCAAACTAATGAACCTAAAGGGAAAACATAATGCTGGTTCCCCTGTGGTTCCTCAGTACAGCAACCTCACTAGTAAGCTTAGCTTAACAGTATAGATCAGGGGTATTCAACTAAAATTTAACGAGGTCCAGTTTGAGAAAATTTCTTGGAGCAAAGGTCCGGAAGATCATAATTTCTAACTATTTAGTGTGCTATATATTTAAGTAGCCTATTAGTTGTAATGAGGTTACTCTCCTCCACCTTACACAGCTTTTGGGAGCTAAGTTCGAACAAGGTGCCGATGGCTGATGAATTAAAGGAACAAACTTGCACCTGATAAGCAGTTAATTTTAAGCTTGTAAAACAGCAAAACTTTAGTCTGAGTGGAATAAATACTGAAAACAAATAATTCCATTTTAGAAATTTTATTAATTTAAAAAAATGTGGGGATAACAGGAGCAAGTGGCAAGCACCACTGCCACACTGGAGCCCAATGTGGGGCTCTACACAGCCAGAGACCAGCAGGCGGAGTGGGAGCTGGTGCGTATGATGGAGGACGTGGTGGCAGTAGGTCAGGCCGGATAAATCCCTGGCCTGAAAATGATGATGGTGGCACCTGCACCACAGAGGATGAATCAGCGCAGGTGAGAGCTCCCGAAGAAGGCAGAGATGCCTGCTCTGACAGAGGAGAAGAAGCCAGGCTTTTTGCACAGGCGTCTTCTCAAAATGGAAATTATTGCTATCTCAAGTTCTGGCTCTCTTTCAAGAAGATTACACAGTAGCATCTCTGGACAAGACCACTTCTTACACAGGTCTTTGAAAATGGCCTTGTCAGAGATTATTTTGGAGATGAGAGTTGGGTCAATGTCTTTGACCCTGGCCCAGATTCTTTCCAGCATATGACGCCTTGTGTCCTCATCAGTACAATACACCTTTGCCTCTGTATAGATTCTTGTGACGAGCTTGTCCAAGAGAAAACTGACATACTTTTTATATCTGTCCTCTGAAGATGATGACTGGTGGGATCTTTTCTTCCCTCCGCTGCTGAGTTCTGAAGATGAAGACTCCAGAGATATCTTCTTCCCTCCGCTGCTGACCACTGCTATTGCTGACTGCTTGGGTCTTTCATATGCTCCGCTGCTGAGTTCTGAAGATGAAGACTGCTTTGATCTTTTCTTCCCTCCGCTGCTGACCACTGCTATTGTTGACTGCTTGGGTCTTTCATACGCTCCGCTGCTGAGTTCTGAAGATGAGGACTGCTTCGATATTTTCTTCCAACTGCTGCTGACCACTGCTGGTATTGACTCAATGCTTTTGACCTCTGATGATGATGACTGCGATGAGTCGATGGTCATTAAAGCGTCTGACACTCTGTTTGTGTGGCGGTTAACTTGGTTGCTCAGCCACCAGCTTAACAAGGACAGAAAACAAAACACCCTGTTCTGAATGTCGGAATACATTGCCTTGTCTGAAGTAGTATCACCATCCTTTTTCACTGGACGTGAACTAATGATCGAATTCCTGCCAGCTGCGATGCACCTATAGATAATATCTGAAAGCTTTTTTGTGAATTCCAGAACCTTTTCAGTTGGAGGCTTCTTCAGTGTTTGGAATTCAGAACTTTCATCTCCACCTCCTGGCTTCTCCTTCTCCAGAAGCACAGCGTCAATATCATCAATCAAGAACTCTTTCACATGCCACAAAGTGACTTGTGGATTCTCATTGAATTTTTTCCCGACCTGTGATAGTATTTGGAGCGTCCCTGCTGTGGCAAAAGTCTTCATGAAAAGCCTATTGATCTTTCTCATTCCGTTTGAGAAATTTGGCTCTGGAGATTCCTTTAAATTTGTCCTCTCCTCACTGATTGACTCAATCATTTCATCTAAAGCCAAATCAATATCTGGAGAAAACGATGATTTAAAAGAGAGGCAGTCATTGAACTCCTTAAAGAAGTCTGCGATGTCAGTCAAACTACTGTTGATGGTTTCCTGGGCAAGCCTCTTCACACTGTCCATACTGCTAGCTGTTGAACCTCCCTCTGAGGAACCTCCTGACTTAGAGCTTTCTCGTGAGGAGTAGGAGCTTGTAGAAGCCCTAGACCCCAGAATGGGATAATCTGAACGGTCCTTTGAGGAGATGGCCCGACTTTGATTTCGCGATTGACCAATAGTTTGATTCGTCCGTGTGTCTTTAGCGACTCGCAGGCAAAACAAATCATCTCCTGGACTTTCGCAGGGTTAATGATGCGGGTTGGTAGGGGCTTCTCAGAGCTCACACAGTTGGAACTTGCAGACAAGGTGGAGTTGACAGTTTCCGTCACCTCCTCTACAACCAAGTCTGTGAGCTTATCCAAACTCTCAGATGTTGTTGTGCTGACTGGTGAAAGACGGTTGTTGAGTGTGTCTCCAACAATGGACCGAACTTCATCCTCAGACACGGGTGAACGGGGACGTCGCCTTACAATGGCAGTCGAAACAAACGTCATTAAGTTGAGCAGAAGTTCTGCCAACATAAATGTTGTACCTTCATCTGGTGTGCATGACCTCAACATCTCCCACTGCTCTGCAGTGAGCTTCCTGAAAAAGTTGTCAAAGTATGGGCGGACAGTCTCTGCATTTATGTCCATTTGTTTAACTTTCTGAATGAACTCCATTGTGACTGTTTTTCGCTGTTTGAAGTGTGTTTTCAATGAAAAATTGCTGTTCTACCAAGTGGCTGGTTGTTGCTGACTGATTCTTCAAGGAAGCGACGGGGGTACTAGGAATTGAGTCAAAGGGGGTTAAAGAAATTGAAGCAAAGGGGGTTAAAGGAATTGAAGCAAAGGGGGCTAAAGGAATTGTAGCAAAGGGGGTTAAAATAATTGAAGCAAAGGGGGTTAAAGGAATATAAAGGGACTAATAGATCAGTGGAAACTCTGGTGTAACAGTAAGCCACACCCCTCAACTTTGACTGTAACACAAAAATAACTCATTGAACTATTATATCCATTAGTCTGGTATTAGGCTGTTGTTTCACAGACAATACGTGTGATTCTTTTTCCTTTTTTCTTTTTAGGGTTAGGGACGAACCTGGATTGATCTGTCCAAAAATCCAAGTGGATTCTCCCTAACCTGTTTAGTGCCCCTGAGCAAGGCACCTTAGTCACTCAACATCTGCTCCCCGGGTGCTGTACATGGCTGCTCACTGCTCTGTGTGTCCTGCACCAGATGGGTTAAAAGCAGAGGCTAAATTTCCAAAAACTGCATGAGTGTGTCTTAGCATGCTGTGCACTTGTTTGGGATAAATAAGTTAGTTAGCAAGATTGCACTGCTTATTAACTAACGTTGATAAAGCCAGGTTTACCACACAGCTACTTACATTTGAGGATAAACTTGCATAAGAAGTTTCACTGTTGATGTCAAGGCTCGCATGTTGGCTGGGAAATGCATGTATTTGACCCTTCTATTGAGATTGCGAGTAACGTTTCTCAGTTATTATTCCCCTCGGTCCACCAATCCGAAACTATACTTTTAAAGTCCATATCACCAGGTTGCCTGCATCAAATTCCAACATCTAATATACCAGATAGGATGCCAAGAGCATGCTCTACAACATGGGATCATCCATTTATATCTACAGTAAAAGCTGTTCACATGTAAAGGGTTTTTATAAACTCATCTTAATTCTGTGCTCAATAGTTTCATTCTATTACTATTTTACACATCATCCAATAAAATTTTCCAGGACAACTGTTTCAATTTCCATGTTAGTGTTCACTTTTGCTAATTTTCCATGACTTTTCAAAACCTGGAAAATGAAAAAATAAATTCCATGTTTTCCATGGTTTCCAGGTACCGTGGGAACCCTGGTATGTTGGCACCAAACCCTGTGCCCGGAAAAACTCCTTGTTTCAATTGATCCACAGTAAGACAGTCAGACTACAAGTGATGCTGATAAACAAGTCGGAATCAAGACCAATTTAAAATGTATTTTCAATAAACAGAAATGGCTCCACTTTACCTGTATAGGCACGACCTCCTCCTGTAGAGAAACGGCTCCTATTGCAATTGCACACACTGAGGAGGCTCCTGTGCAGAAAATCACATCATTCACTGTGTTATAACAGAAGACATGTTCACATGGACATCGGTATTACAATATGAACGTGATTCAAAGTCTGAAAAAGACAATGCCATGGAAACATCATTTCCTGATTACCATAACCTGAATGAGGTCATACTCTGTATAAGTAGTAGGTGTAGTAAGACATGTGGGTATTCTGACCTTAGTCAAATTATATATACACGTCATACTCTTATTCTAACAGCCTGTTGGGAGCCCTCATAGCATTTTATGACATCGACATACAGCAGTTACCAACTACTTGATGGGGTTCAAGTGTAAACAAGTAGTGGGACATAATGTAGACTTGAGTCATAATCACACGATGATCTGTAACATGTAAACAGGAATGTGATTTTAATATTCTAGATCATAATAGTGTTATTCAGAATAAGGTCAGTAGTTGGAAAATTGCTGAGTTAATGATAGTTATAAACAAGCCTGCAGTGTTTATTAAATCCACCTCATGTATTGTGTAACAGTTCTCAGAAATGACTCACCATCTGAATCACTCTCAACCTGGAATTAAAGAAATTACCCAATTAAAATTTCAGAAAATACAATTCAATACAAATTAAATTGAAAAATAATGTTCTATGATTACCATTCAGATAAATGTATATTAAAGTAAACGTGAATAAGTTATATTTACACACACACTGCACCTTTTATAAGGATCACCTGCTTATTAATTAAGATTAAGATACGTTTATTTATACCAAAAACATGCACAGACACACTCATGCAATGGTAGGTTAATTTATCCTCTGCTTTTAACCCATCTGTATGCAGGACGCAGTGAGCAGCCATGTACAGCGCCGGGGGAGCAGATGTTGGGGGAGTAAGGTGCCTTGCTCAGGGGCACTAGACAGGGTAGGGAGAATCCTCTTGGATTTTTGGACAGATCAGGTTCGTCTTTTTGTTGTTTCTCCGTGGAGTCGAACCAGAGACGAACCAGAGACCTTTCTGCCCATTGTCAAAGTTTCTGCCACTAGTCCACCGCCTCTCTCCTCTCTATGAAACTATCCTATAAGACAATCATGTAGCATCATGTTCATTTTCCCAGTCAGAATTGAGAACAACTGATCTCAGTGACTCTGACCAGGGCCTGATCCTTGGTGCTAGATCTGTTTCTAGTATTTCTCAAACTGCTGATCTCCTCCGATTTTCTCACACACAACAGCTTCTAGAGTTTTTACTCAGAATGGGGCTGAAAAACATAGAACATCCATTGAGCGGCATTCATGTGACTGGAAACGCCTTGCTGAAGGGAGAGGTCAAAAAAGAATGGTCAGACAGCAGAGCAGGTAGCGACAGCAGAAATCCTCTGTCAGCCAAAAACTGAAATCTGAAGCTGCAGTGAGACAGATTCAACAAAGTGGACTGTTGAATTTCTGCTGCGGTTCAAGAAGATGGGAACAGAATCTGGAGTCAACAGAGTGAAGCCATGGAGTCAAACTGCCTTATGTAAGAGTCCAGGCTGTTTGCCACTGGTGTAATGATGTGGGGAAAGCTTCCTTATCAAACTTTGGGCCCTTAATAATGATCAACCAGGGTTTTAATGTCACAGTCTGAGTGTCGTTCCCGACCATGTCCGTCCCTTCATGGCCAGTTTCTAATGTCATCATGGAGTAGAAATGTAAAGGAGGAGCGAGTCCAACAGTTTGTAAAATTCATGTCACAAAGAATTGAGGCTGTTCTGGGAGGAATGTGAGGAACTACCCAGTGTTAGTATGGTGTTCCAAATAAAGTGCTCAGTGAGTGTCCACTACAGACAGTACTTAATATACATAACAGCAGTATCGTTTACCTCATTTGATTCTTCAGCCATCGTCACATTCAGATCATCTTTTACATCAGAACCAACTTGCTCCTGGGGAAATTTAAGAAATGAAATTGAGAAAATTGTGTTTCAATTTGAATGTTGTATGTATATACTTACAGTGAATGTTCTTAAAATGGAAATGTTCATCTAAATCAAGTCAAAAATGAAATTAACTGGAGGTGAAACTAAGCCTGAAACTTTATATATAAAGACAGCAGATGGATAAACTGAGTTGAACTCACTGGGATGCATTTGAACTTGCTTTTTTCACTCAGGCTGATGACATCCTCTTCTGTTTCCCTTTTGAGTTTCTCATCATCACTTGGCTCATATGGATCTGCAGTGCAATGGGACAAAAGACAAATCATATTTTAACTAATTTGACATGACACACAATTCATTTGAAAGTATTTGTTCCTCTCGTCTGTGGTGCCTCCTTAGCTGCCTCACTTAGGTGGAAAGAGAACAGGTGAGGCCACAGATTTGTCGTCATTGAACTTTCACACAGCTCTTATCAGATGCTTTGGTTTTTGCTCTCCAATATTCTCTATTTTCATAACAAACCAACTATACAGTACTGACTTACTTTACTGATAAAGAGTGGATGCAATAGATCAAGCAGACAGTGATTGTCCCTCTGCTGGATCATGAGACAAACTACTTCAGACAGTCTCATGTGCTATTAGACTATACTTTTGAATTCAAACAGGTCATAACAGTACTGATATGAACTCCCCTCGTTTGAATGAATGTTTAAATTTTGTATAACAAGTGACACCCTTAACACACATCTATAAGAGAACATTGCAAAAAGCCTGAATGGTGTGTACAAGAGTTATTTAAAGACTGAGGTGACGGCAGCAAACCTGATTCTGTTTCCTGCTGAAGAGATAAGGTCTCGTCTTCAGTCATCAAGTCAATCTAAAAGAGATCAGATCATCAATCACTGACCAGAAGACATCATCTGATGCACTGCGTTGATGGATTGATGTAAAACTGTCGTATGAAGGTTATCAATTAAGTGATGTACAGTAACAAGTCCAGATGATTATTTGCACATCACAAGAAAAGTAGTATTTGAAAACCTCCATACAAGGAGAGAATTTCCACAACATTACCTCGAAACGTAGGGCAATGCATGACACCTCTGTGACATCACTTCTAGCTGCAAGTTCCTGCTCTGTAGGAGCATCTGTGAAGACAAGAACAACCACATTTCATACACAGTATTACACTATACTTTGTGATTGTTTAATATTACTTTTCACTTATTTTTTCTCTGGAGGAGTTGCCTACAGTTACTGTCTGTTGTTGGCAAAATCTTTTACTTTTTCCAGATCACCTCATTACCTAAGCATAGGCCTGTGTGTGAGTGTTCGTCAATCGCACTTCACACAAACTGATGATCACATGACTTTAGACATTTATCGATGGTGTTGGATCATGAATCTGGATCGTTCCAGTCACTATAACAATGATGTCCTGGCTGTGCGCCTCACATTACATATTGTGTTGTGTTTGGCAGGTGAAGAACTACATGCAAGTATGGGATAACAGTATTTGTATTAAGAACACTAGCATGCAACATATCTTTCTCACCTCATGTAGTATTTTTCCCTCACATTTGCCCCCCCCCCGTAACAAAACTCCCCAAATCTCTAGTGTGCTGTGTGATTTGAAATAGGAACCACTCACCACAAAAACGCTGAGCAGGAAGCAGAGGAAAGGGCAGCAGCAATTCAGTCTGAATCTGTGAGAAGACAAACACAGTTAATGGTAAATGGAATGAATATCTAACACCTCACTAGTCTTAACAGACACTCAAAGCATTTTACACTTCCGGTTACTTTGGCCCCCTCACAAATATTCATATTGAACTTATTTTATACACACAGTGCTTCTGTCAGACACACTGATAGTACATCATTAGGGTCAGCTTTAGCATCAAAGATAATTCGACATGTGGACAAGAGAAGCTTGGGATCAAACTACCAACCTTCCAATTACAACAGCTCAACCTACTGTTCACTTATAAGAAAGAATTAACAGTTTTGTGGGATGACACTTAATATACATAACAGCAGTATTGTTTACCTCAATTGATTCTTCAGCCATCGTCTCATTCAGATCGTCTTTTACATCAGAACAAAGTTGCTCCTTGGGAAATTTAAGAACATGAAATTGAGAAAATTTTGTATCAATTTGAATGTTATACATGTATACTTACAGTGAATGTTCTTAAAATGGTAATGTTCATCTAAATAAAGTCAAAAATGAAATCACTGGAAGTGAAACTACGCCTGAAACTTTATATATAAATACAGCAGATGCAAAAACTGCGTTGAAACTCACTGGGATGCATTTGAACTTGCTCTTTTCAGTCAAGCAGCTGACATCCTCTTCCATTTCCCTTTTGAGTTTCTCATCATCACTTGGCTCATATGGATCTGCAGTGCAAAGGCACAAAAGTCAAATCATATTCTAACAAATTTGACATGAGACCTTATTCATTTGAAAGTATTTGTTCCTCTCGTCTGTGGTGCCTCCTTAGCTGCCTCACTTAGTGGAAAGAGAACAGGTGAGCCCACAGATTGGTCATCATGGAACTTTCACACACATCTTCTCAGATGATTTGGAGTTTGCTCTCCAATATCCTCTATTTTCATAACAAACCAACTATACAGTACTGACTTACTTTACTGATAAAGAGTGTATGCAATTGATCAAGCAGACAGTGATTGTCCTCTACTGGATCATGAGACAAACTACTTCAGACAGTCTCATGTGCTATTAAAGTATATTTTTTAATTCAAACAGGTCATAACAGTATAAATATTAACTCCCCCCCCCTCGTTCGAATGAATGTTTGAATTTTGTATAACAAGAGACAGCCTTAACACACATCTATAAGAGAACATTGCAAAAAGCCTGAATGGTGTGTACAAGAGTCATTTAAAGACTGAGGTGACGGCAGCAAACCTGATTCTTTATCCTGCTGAGGAGATAAGGTCTCGTCTTCAGTCATCAAGTCAATCTAAAACAGATCAGATCATCAATCACTGACCAGAAGACATCATCTGATGCACTGCGTTGATGGTTTGATGTAAAACTGTCTCATGAAGGTTATCAATGAAGTGATGTACAGTAACAAGTCCAGATGATTATTTACACATAAGAAAAGTAGTATTTGAAAACCTCCATACAAGGAGAGAATTTCCACATTACCTCGAAACATGGGGCAATGCATGGCTCCTCTGTGACATCACTTCTAGCTGCAAGTTCCTGCTCTGTAGGAGCATCTGTGAAGACAAGAACAACCACACTTCATTTCATACACAGTATTACAATGTTCTTTGTGATTGTTTAATGTTACTTTTCACTTGGTTTTTTTCTGGAGGAGTTGCCTACAGTTACTGTCTGTTGTGGGCCAAGACATTTACATTTTTCCAGATCACCTCATAGCCTAAGCATAGGTTTGTGTTTGTGTGTCTGCTCGTCTCTGTCGCGCTTCACACAAACTGAAGATCACATGTATTTAGACATTAAATCGATTGTGTTGGATCATGAATCTGGATCGTTCCAGTCACTAGAACACTGATGTCCTGGTTGTGCGCCTCACATTACATCTTGTGTTGTGCGTGGCAGGTGAAGAACTACATGCAAGTATGGGATACCAGTATTTTTATTCAGAACACTAGCATGCAACATATCTCTCTCATCTCATGTAGTACATTTCCCTCACATTTGCTCCCCAGTTAACAGAACTCCAAAAGTCTCTAGTGTGCTGTGTGATTGGAAAATTGAACCACTCACCACACAAAAGCTGAGCAGGAAGCAGAGGAGAGGGCAGCAACAATTCAGTCTGAATCTGTGAGAAGATAAACACAGTTAATGGTAAATTGAATGAATATCTAACACCTCACTAGTCTTAACAGACACTCAAAGCACTTTCCACTTCAGGTTACTTTTGCCAACTGACAGAAATACTCCTATGGAACTTCTTCTATAAACAAAGTGCTTCTGTCACACACACTGATAGTACATCATTAAGGGCCATGTTAAGCATTAAAGATAATTCGACAACTGGACAAGACAAGCTCGGGATCAAACTACCAACCTTCCAATTACACCCGCTCATCCTACTGTTCACTTATAAGAAAGAATTAACAGTTTTGTGGGATGACGGTGACACAGGCTCCCAAAAACTTTATAGACAACTGATTTGTATGGAAAATAGAAAAAGCTTATTACTCTGAATCTTAGGAAAACCTCATCGATCTGCTTTCATATTCCTCCAGACATTGCCAAATCTTTAAAATACAATTCAAGACAAATCAATTCCAAAAAATTATGTTCTATTGATTACCATTAAGATAAATATATACTTAAGTAAACGTGAATCAAGTCGTATTTATACACACTCACTGAGCGTTTTATAAGTATCAACAATACACCTGCTTATTCATGAAATTATCCAATCAGACAATCCTGTAGCATCATGGTAATTTTCGCAGTCAGAATTGAGAACAACTGATCTCAGTGACTCTGACCAGGGCCTGATCCTTAGTGCTAGATCTGTTTCTAGTATTTCTCAAACTGCTGATCTCCTCAGATTTGCTCACACACAACAGTTTCTAGAGTTTTTACTAAGAATGGTGCTGAAAAACATAGAACATCCATTGAGCGGCAGTCATGTTGCTGGAAACGCCTTGCTGAAGAGAGAGGTCAAAGGAGACTGGTCAGACAGCAGAGCAGGCAGCATCAGCAGAAATCCTCTGTCAGCCAAAAACTGAAATCTGAAGCTGCAGTGAGACAGATTCAACAAAGTGGACTGTTGAATTTCTGCTGCGGTTCAAGAAGATGGGAACAGAATCTGGAGTCAACAGAGTGAAGCCATGGAGTCAAACTGCCTTATGTAAGAGTCCAGGCTGTTTGCCACTGGTGTAATGATGTGGGGAAAGCTTCCTTATCAAACTTTGGGCCCTTAATAATGATCAACCAGGGTTTTAATGTCACAGTCTGAGTGTCGTTCCCGACCATGTCCGTCCCTTCATGGCCAGTTTCTAATGTCATCATGGAGTAGAAATGTAAAGGAGGAGCGAGTCCAACAGTTTGTAAAATTCATGTCACAAAGAATTGAGGCTGTTCTGGGAGGAATGTGAGGAACTACCCAGTGTTAGTATGGTGTTCCAAATAAAGTGCTCAGTGAGTGTCCACTACAGACAGTACTTAATATACATAACAGCAGTATCGTTTACCTCATTTGATTCTTCAGCCATCGTCACATTCAGATCATCTTTTACATCAGAACCAACTTGCTCCTGGGGAAATTTAAGAAATGAAATTGAGAAAATTGTGTTTCAATTTGAATGTTGTATGTATATACTTACAGTGAATGTTCTTAAAATGGAAATGTTCATCTAAATCAAGTCAAAAATGAAATTAACTGGAGGTGAAACTAAGCCTGAAACTTTATATATAAAGACAGCAGATGGATAAACTGAGTTGAACTCACTGGGATGCATTTGAACTTGCTTTTTTCACTCAGGCTGATGACATCCTCTTCTGTTTCCCTTTTGAGTTTCTCATCATCACTTGGCTCATATGGATCTGCAGTGCAATGGGACAAAAGACAAATCATATTTTAACTAATTTGACATGACACAAAATTCATTTGAAAGTATTTGTTCCTCTCGTCTGTGGTGCCTCCTTAGCTGCCTCACTTAGGTGGAAAGAGAACAGGTGAGGCCACAGATTTGTCGTCATTGAACTTTCACACAGCTCTTATCAGATGCTTTGGTTTTTGCTCTCCAATATTTTCTATTTTCATAACAAACCAACTATACAGTACTGACTTACTTTACTGATAAAGAGTGGATGCAATAGATCAAGCAGACAGTGATTGCCCTCTGCTGGATCATGAGACAAACTACTTCAGACAGTCTCATGTGCTATTATACTAGGAGAGGCGGTGGTCTAGTGGCAGAAACTTGGACTATGGGCAGAGAAGGTCTCTGGTTCGTCTCTGGTTCGATTCCACGGAAAGACAACAAAAGACGAACCTGGATTGATCCAAGAGTCTGTCTAGACCCTGTCTAGTGCCCCTGAGCAAGGCACCTTACTCCCCCAACATCTGCTCCCCGAGCGCTGTATATAGTCGCTCACTGCTCTGTGTGTCCCGCACACAGATGGGTCAAAAGCAGAGATTAAATTTCCCTACCTGCATGAGTGTGCCTTTGCATGTCTGTGCATGTGTTTGGGATAATAAAATGCATCTACTATATTTTTTAATTCAAACAGGTCATAACAGTACTGATATGAACTTTCCCCCCCTCGTTTGAATGAATGTTTGAATTTTGTATAAGAAGTGACAGCCTTAACACACATCTATAAGAGAACATTGCAAAAAGTCTGAATGGTGTGTACAAAAGTCATTTAAAGACTGAGGTGATGGCAGCAAACCTGATTCTGTTTCCTGCTGAGGAGATAAGGTCTCGTCTTCAGTCATCAAGTCAATCTAAAAGAGATCAGATCATCAATCACTGACCAGAAGACATCATCTGATGCACTGCGTTGATGGATTGATGTAAAACTGTCTCATGAAGGTTATTAATTAGGTTATTTGCACAGTAACATGTCCAGTGATTATTTCCACATCATAAGAAAAGTAGTATATGAAAACCTCCATATAAGGAGAGAATTTCCACAACATTACCTCGAAACATGGGGCAATGCATGGCTCCTCTGTGACATCACTTCTAGCTGCAAGTTCCTGCTCTGTAGGAGCATCTGTGAAGAACAACCACACTTCATTTCATACACATTATTACAATGTTCTTTGTGATAGATTACTTTTAACTTATTTAGTTTTCTGGAGGAGTTGCCTACAGTTACTGTCTGTTGTTGGCCAAGACTTTTACATTTTTCCATATCACCTCATAGCCAAAGCATCGGCCTGTGTTTGTGTGTCTGCTTATCTCTGTCGCGCTTCACACAAACCGATGATCACATGTATTTAGACATTAAATCGATGGTGTTGGATCATGATTCTGGATCATTCCAGTCACTAGAACACTGATATCCTGGTTGTGCGCCTCACATTACGTCTCATATTTTGTGTGGCAGGTGAAGAACTACATGCAAGTATGGGATAACAGTATTTGTATTTAGAACACTTGCATGCAATATATCTTTCTCATCTCATGTTGTACGAAAACTCCCAAAATCTATAGAGTGCTGTGTGATTTGAAATTGGAACCACTCACCACAAAAACGCTGAGCAGGAAGCAGAGGAGAGGGCAGCAACAATTCAGTCTGAATCTGTGAGAAGATAAACACAGTTAATGGTAAATGGAATGAATATCTAACACCTCACTAGTCTTAACAGACACTCAAAGCACTTTCCATTTCAGGTTACTTTGGCCCACTCACAAATATTCATATGAAACTTCTTCTATACACTGAGTGCTTCTGTAACACACACTGAGAGTACATTATTAGAGGCATTTTAAGCATCAAAGACAATTCACCATGTGGACAAGAGAAGCTCGGTATCAAACTACCAACCTTCCAAATACAACCACTCTACCTATTGTTCACATATAAGAAAGAATTATCAGTTTTGTAGGATGACTGTGACACAGGATACCAACAACTTCCTAGACAACTGCTTTGTATGGAAAATAGGAAAAGCTCATCACTCTGAATCTCAGCAAAACACCCACCTATTTTTACATTTAATCAGATAATTAAAAATATACATAAATTAGTTCTTGGTCTTGCTGTAATTTTATAGGATTTCATTACTATATATATATATATTGATGATTGTCAAACAACTGCATGTACCTGCTCAAAGTCTGTCGAAATCAGATCGATCATCTCATGCTGATAAATGCTCTTCCTGGGACAAAGAGCTTCACGTGGAACCTTCGCAAATGAGCATTACATTAGAGTTAATCAAGTCTATCTACCAAGATGCAAAATGAAATAATGGACAGGTCAATATCTTTACATGCAGAATATGCAAAATTCACTGTAACACAATTTACCATTTTCCCTGCTGACCGGCTGGTAATAGAAACGTCACTTGGGATAGGAGTCTTGCTGTCATCTGTTGGAGCTGGATGAGAAAATGAAAAACAAAAACAAAATTATTAGTTTCATACAACAGGTTACACTAAGCTGTGACATGACCTGACAAGCTCTGAATACAAAAATCTTTCCAAATTAACATTTCCATACACTAAATATCAGACACTAAAGCGAAATGAATGTGCTGCTTACCTAAGTTAATCTTGGAGGGAAAGCTGCTTCCCATGTTGTAGGTTGACATCTCAGCAGCTGAAGACTCCAGGTCTGTCGGCAGGATCTCAGAACATTCCATGGCCTCCTCTTGGTTCAAATCCACTAGAATATTTTCATGATCTGGCCCAACAGTGTCCGTCACTGAAGCACCCTCCTCTTCAGAGCCTTTGTTAGTTTCACAAACATCCTCGTCACAGCTTAAGATCATGTTACGCTGGTCAGAATGTGCAGGTAACGGGCTGTCTTCTCCATGCTCTCTCTGAGGGTGAATGCAAGCGTCATCTGTCTCTGTTTCTTGTTTTGTGGGATACTCCGTTGGATCCTCAGGTAGTGCAGCCTCTTCCACAGTTGAGTCACATTGTTCACCTGCATTTGAGTTGTTTTCTGTGGTGGAGCATTTCCACCAGTTTTTCATCACCTCATTTATCACCTGGCCGTCACATTCCATCTGCACAAAGTATTTGACGTTTTCTTTTTCTCTGGTTACTCTGGTGACAGTCAGCTGAAACAACTTGTCTGTTGTAAGAGTGAACAGCTCATCTAGTGCGCCTTTGTCCCAGGATCCACATGAAGAATCAAAGCCTTCAAGCTCGCACAAAAATGCCTGTGGAGGAGCTTCCACTAAATGAGAGGGCATTTCCCTCACATCTGTAACACTGACTTGGGACTTGTTTCCATAGTCTACGAAGAGAACAGACAACTTGTCTCCCTCAGTGTCGATGACTACCGCACGGTACCAGAGATGATCGTCCGAAAAGAGAACAATACATGGGCTGCCAGGGGAGAGGGTGCCTGGGTCAACATGTTTGTGATCGGCTGCTTTCCCAACTTCTGAGACACCAGAGGTTATCTTGTCCAGTTCTTCTGTGTCAGCAGATTGACACCAAAAGGAAAGTGCATCATTTATTGATGCGATGTAGCATTGTAACTGCTGTTCTTCTAAAAACTCTAGTTGACCGTAATTTAGAGGGCGAGAATTCAGTGGCAGTTTATCTGGGGTCTGCGCCGGTTTTTCCTCAACTTCTCCATGGTTATCTGAGATGGATTCAGAAGCATTGGCTGAACACTTGGTCATTACTTTACATATGAGATTCACACCACTATCCTCCAGACTGACTTCCCACACAGATCCTGACTGCCTGATAAACCGGCATTTGAGCTTTTTGTCTCCAATACCACATACAGATTCTTTAAGAGCTGACAACACTTTAGGATCAAGCATGTCATCTTTTCCATGATCTGCAACATTGCTTAGCATGCAGCGTGTGCTGTACATGGGAAGCAGCAAGAAAGACTTGTGCAGTCTGCCAATCTTGGACATTTGTGTCATTGCTGTGTTTCCAAAATCAATAAACTCAACGAGAGCCATTGTGTTGTTGTGGATTTCTCTAACAACTGCACGATACCACATGGAGTCATCTGCAAACTCTGCTTGAACAAGGTCCCCTGGATTTACAACTTTGACATCATTGGTTTTTGGGATTGATATTGAATCATTGAGCTTCTCAGCAATAGAGAATATTTCATCCTCGTCCCTGAAGAGTTGAACGTGAAAACTCGATGGGCTGTGGTAGTGTGAGACATAAACCTCTGCTTCCATCCCTGGTGTGATTGATTTTAACGGCAGGTCTGCAAGTTTAGGAAGTTTTTCAACATTGCCTTCTACCTGAGATTCTGCACCAGGTGATATGGACTTGATCAGCTGGGTGTCAGCAGGGATAGTTTCCTCATTTGGTCTGACTTGGGCACCCGCAGGCTCATAACCATTTCCCATATTTCTCAGTGTGGTTCCACATGACTGTCTTTGGTGAGGTGGTTTGTACAGCTGTATTGGAACAGCTTTGACCTTTTGACCATGTTCGTTAATATGGCGCAAAGGCTTCGGTGCAGACTGCAGATTTGTGTTGGTAGATTTAGAGTCATCTCTGATTTGATTAGCTGTTTTGGGGGAAAATGCTCTCCGGTTGACAACCTGCTCATTTGTGTGCATCTCAATCTGAAACTTCTTCTTGATCTTTGAATTTATCTGAGTGCCTTCTTGATATAGTTCAACCAGCAGTTTTCCATCGGGTTCTCTGGCCACAACTACTGCTTGGAATTTAGATTCTGTTGCATATGTCTCAAACCAGCTGTTCGCCTCACTTGGAACTTGGGCAGGGACATCTGACAGACCACACACAACTGCTTGCACAGGCACAGACATGACGGCATTAGCTTCTATAGGTACTGGAAGCAAGTCAGACCTGGCCACTTCAATAGTGTCACCATAGTCCACAAAGTGAACCCGGATTGCTGGCTTTGTGTCCTGGATTTGACCCCTGTACCAGTGTCCATCAGTGTACTTGGCAAAGCACAACGATCTTAAGACTCCTGGGAGCTTTACATTCTCTAGCTGATGGCAGACTTGACTTATCTTGTTCCTGAGATCTTCAATCACATCAGTATTCCTCTCAAGCTGGCAATAGAACTGATTGACATTGTTGACGCATGTCACTGTGATCTGTTCTTCTGTGCCAGTTTTGACATTGTGCGATGAGAAGTAGTATGAGTCCAGGCAGACAGATGGCTCAGAGACTTTCTTGGGAGGGGCACTTTTGACAAGATTGCCCATGCTGGTGCAGACACTTTCAAAGGGAGTTTCCAGATCCACAATGTTGAAAAGGATCTTCTGATCACTGTACATGACAGCATATATGGTGCACTTTAAAATCACAAAGCTGGATGCAGCAGTTTCCACAAAGTTGTGGAATCTTGCCGTTGCCTCCTGATTCCACTCATTGATGGCAGATGTGGGATCGATGGGGTTTAACAGATTGCATCGAAAGGATTGTCCAGGCAGAGTGAGAAACTCTGGGCATATCTGCCTCAGGTCATAGAGGGAGATGGTTTCTGTCTGGCCATAGTCAACAAACAACACATCCACGAGAGGTTTTTCATGTTTGTGAATTACAATGGCCCTGTACCACATTCGATTATCAGGGTGGCGAGCAATACACGCGGTTTCAACAACAGGCTGAAATTCACTGCCTCCATAATGAGCCTGTATATCATGCATTAGCAATTTCAAGTGCCCTGCATTTTGCACGAGCTGGCACCAGAAATCATTTGGGCTTTTGATGTGGGACACACAGACATCTAGGACACTCCCAATGTGAAACATCTGCTCCTTGAATGAAGGAATTCTCCTTTCATTGATGGCAGGGCCAACAGTGTTTTGTGCCTTGAGACATATCTCCTTGTTCCCATACACATTTGCAAGTCTGTCATGTGGATGTTGTGTGGGAGGCAGAATAGCAGGTTGTATAGTGACATTGGCTTGGAGTTGTCGCTTGGTCTCAGCCTTTTCAGTTAGGTTGTAAGTACACATCAGTGTACTCAGATCTTTTTCTTCATGCGCTTCAGGATCTCTTAGTTGAACAACATATCCACCATCATATTTTGCTGTCACATGTACATTTAGTGCTTTATCTGTGACAGCTTTGATGAAATAGTCCGAGGCCAGTGGACTCCATCTCCCATCTTTGGGTCTGACATCAGCCAGGGTGCATTTAAGTGCAAGTCTTGGCAGCTTTTTGAACTTGTCAGGAAGGGTCCTGATGTTCATCCTTTTTACAACTTCAGTGTTTCCATAATCAACAAAGAACACCTTGACTTGTGTCTCACCAACTTCGGACACGATTGCTCTGTAGAAGACACCATCTGCAGCCTTGGCGGCACAGTACAACCCTACAGTTGGATTCATCACCACATCTTTGTTTTCTGAATCTTTGTGCAAATGATAGATCCTATCCATCAGTTCATCCAGCTCCTGAGCATATTTCTGTGTTTGGATCCAAAACTCTGATGGGTTGGATACATGCTGAACAACTGCAACATGTGAAGAGTTTAGGGAGAGGTCTTCTGCAGGTAACTTCTCAGGTATTCCCTTCTGTTGTTTTTCCTCTGCAGCCTTTGGAGAAGTTGACGGCTTTCTTTGACATCTTTCTTGCTGGGCTTGAAGCTCACGGCTGTGTGCAGGGCTACGGATAGCATAATCTCCAAGTGTTTTCTCACATTCAAGCAAACAGCTCTCCTTCGACCCAAACAACTTGTTGATGTTTGTATTTTCATCACCAAATAGAGTGACATAGTTAACACCCTCAGACACGCTCTGGTACTCAAATTTAGCGATTACAGTCTTTTGCAGAAGAAGGTTCCGGAGAAGGTCCCTCTGGCTGGATGTCCAACCATCCCCTTTGTCAACGATTCCATGGAGGGAACAGATGTAGGTCACAACAGGGCATCCTGAAGAATTCTGAAGCCAGTGGTCCCACATTCTCCACTTGAACAAACTGTTTTGTTCCATAGTCAACGTTAAACACTTCCACTACTCCATTGGCTGGGAAAACCTGTTGAAGGACAGAGCGATACCATCTGCCGTCACTTCCTCTTGCAGCACAGGGAAAACTGATCATTTCTGGACCCACGGTGCAATTGGTCATTCTGCCCTCACAGTATTTTGTGATTTTCTCAGAGAGTTTCTTCAGCTCTTGTGAGAAGACCTTCAGCTGGCAGAAAATCTTCTGCGGACTTGCCACTTCTGTGACGATGACGGTCTCCACAGTTCCATCTGGAAGCTCTGGGACCATGAACTGATCTTGGGTGTGCAGTCGTACACCTGTTCCCTGCCGACTCTCTGGCGACACATGAATGACACTATTGGACTTTAGTGACATGAGCACAAATTCCTGGAACATGTCTGGAGATACCATCTTAGCAAATCCCATCTCATACATTTGTTTTGATATACAGGGGATGTGCAAGAGAAATGTCCTGTAGGCCACCAGTACATCCTGAACTTGTGCTTTCAAAGACTTCCCGGAAAGAGATCTCAGATATTCGAGAGCCACTGGAGACCATCTGCTCTCAGTCGAGATTGGCAACACATTAGCTAACACACAAAATTCCACTTCAGGTGGAAGGTGGAAGTGCTCCTTCTTACCCCATGCCAGCTTACTTGTATTGGTGCAAGACGTCACCCCTTTGTCAATGAGAAACAAACTGTATTTTGAGCCATTTCTAGAGACTATGCGGGCCCTGTTCCAAATGTCATCTATCTGGACCAAGCACTTGTCACCAGGA
The DNA here is from genome assembly GCA_038501795.1 of Pseudopleuronectes americanus. Lineage (NCBI taxonomy): Eukaryota > Metazoa > Chordata > Actinopteri > Pleuronectiformes > Pleuronectidae > Pseudopleuronectes > Pseudopleuronectes americanus. Next base: position 4,860,180 of record CM076734.1, on the reverse strand, counting down.
CTTCCTTCAAACTCTTGAAATGCCTTTTCAGGTGACTGAATGTCTTTAGCCAGGCGCTCATAATCTACGGTGCTCTCCTGACTGAACTTTCCCCAGAACTCTACAAGAACACAAAGGGGATGCAAGTGCACCCTGGTTATGTTAATGGTTACTTCTGATCCTCGTGTAGGGAGTCGTAGTGTCGATGACATGTTGGCAGTTTCATGAATTCCAGCTACGCATGATCTTACACCTCTTTTGAACACTGCAGTTAAAGCACTGGATGTTATCTGAAAAACACACAAACAAACACGTACCTTAAAACACAGGCCTCCATTCCAATTTACATTTGGTCTTCAGAGACATTAATTATGTGACAGCTTAATTAACTAAAATTGATAACTCATTATTAAAATATATAACTATAGTGCTTACAAATTTAGCAGAATATGACAAATAAAATGTAATCCCTTCATTGTTTGAAACAGTTCAAAATGCCAACAACTTTATAAATTGAATTGGTGTCCCTCAAGCACAAGATCATAGGGTATGGGCAATATGGCAGAAATTAAATGTGTAATTTTGTTATATGGCTGTTGATGAAAATAATTTGGATTATTAAATGTTAGTTTTATTGCCCAGCTCTACATGATCATATACATTTCGTACTGTGCAATGGCATGTGTAATAGATTAATGACTTCTTACCAAACATGTCTATAATAAAGTGTAAATCACAGTCACCAATTTGTTGCCATTGTAATGCGAGTGTACAGCTGCAGTCCAATGTGGTGTAGCTCGTGCCCTCTGTCAATGTAAACCTCAGATTTGACTTCATCTGAATAAACTCAATGACACCAGCACCAACACGTGATCTTCATCATTAGCTGCTACAGGAACATACTATTTTTCATATCATTTTGTTTGGGGAATCCTGTTAAATACAATGAGCAATGATTTAACACCAGTAATATGTTCGATTTTGGTTTTATTAATAAGTATAGAAGGAAGATTAAACCCATTCATGGTAACAGAGCTCTCACATTCTGCTTATAACACCTGCAATGGATTGTTTAAATCGACTGAAATGTTTAGCTAACCAATTGTTGGTTATGAATAATTATACTTTTTTCATCAAGAGCTAGTGTGATTTATTGCTCCGCTTTTCCAGGAAATCCACAAACTCCAGCGTTAATTTCCACTTACTTCACGACATGCGCTCGGGATGTGACTGTTAGCTTACTTCCCAATACATTCAGACGTAGATTAGCTGCTGCTAAGCGTTAGCTTCTCACTGCAGCGCAGAAATTAGCATCATCATAAAATGGCCGGCAACAGGTGCTACGTGACCTGCGGGCGGATTAGCATGACCGTCCCGCGGTTTGAACATGACCCGACAGCGAATGAAGAAGAAGTCAAACACAACGACTCACCTGGTTTTCGGTCCTGCGGATCCCAGAGTATCCTCAAACCACCGCAATGATGGCGGCGGGAACGTTAATTAAACCCCAGATCACCTCACACTCCACCTCGACCGCCGGAGCTCCTCACATCCTCCGCGCACTTCAGTCCTCTTCCACTGGTTTGATCCGATGTGTCAGAAAAACAGTTTGACTTCCTCCGAAAATACTGTCATAAAATTCAAAGAATAACTCCACAGCAAACCGACGTTAGTTAGTTAGTTGGTTGGTTAGTAAGTGCGTTAGTTAGATGGTCAGTTGGTTGGAGGTTAAAGTTAACTAGCCCGAATCCACGCGCGTCTCGCCAACTCTCGACGGGTTTCTCCCTTTTTCTCGTCGAGCCGGAAGTGGCGCTGTTGTCCCCTGACGGAAGAGAGTGCGACGCTCATCAGATTCGTTACTTTACTTTATTTCACACAACATAAATGCAAATAATCAAATTTTATGTAAAGAAAGAATTATGTATAATACACACCAGTATATAACAAAATACAATATACCAATATACAGTCTGCAGTTTTTCTTTACTTTATTTCACACAGCATAAATATAAAATATACAAATGAGATGTTTAAAAGCCAAACAATGACTACCAATAAAATACTAAACACAAAATCTTCAACACAGGTTTAAATAGAGTTGGCCTATATTTGTTCAAACATCTATGTCCAGCTTTAATTGTCATATAAACATATGCAGCGTGTTTTTATGAAGACTGCAATTTGTAACAAAAACAACGCTGTATTTCATTGGACATTCTTTTAATTTCAGCGAAATTTCAATTTCACTAAAACTTTTTTTAAATCTTTCTAAATAAAATACAATGATACATGCCAAAAGTGCATACCCTCTCGCTATGTGTATTTGTTTGAGTATTTCAATTCCAAAAAGGTCTTGTCTCTTTTGTTTTCTTTCATTTTCTTTTCTTCCCACATTCTCATGGGCTAAACATTCAGAATAGAAAATACTTCAATCTTTTAAAAATAGAGAAAATATTTCCACACATCACAAATATATAGGATGAATATATACAGTATGTGTATTTGTATGTGTTTGTACAGAGATATATTTCTTTCTAGAAAATACAAACAAGTGAAGCTAGCACTGACCATTTCGTCTCATGTTTGAGACCCTGCCACGCAGACGCTTCTGCAATCAAGTCCGCATCTACAACCTCAGCATTTCATCTTTTCAAATAGTCTGTTGGAGAATTATAACAATACGTTATCTTCTCCTGTGTCCGAATGTCCTGGCATTCAAGCTGCTTTCAGACTTGCACTGCCCTCTGCAGATCCCCTCCTTTATCTCTGGAGGAGGTGCATGTGTGAACAATTCTGAGGATCAGGTTGGCTTTATCTAAAAGCTTTGGTTGGTGTAAGTGTAGCAGAGGAAAGAGCTGACAAAAGAAAAAAGAGCCTGGCAGTGGGCAAAACGGGGAGGCTACATTACTACCAGGGTCAGACTTGGTCAGGAAGGAATCATCAAAAAAAGGTGCAGGTGGCACTAACAACGTCCTACAAGAATAATGATAGGGTCAGGCCGGTCATGGCTCAAGGCAAATGCTCAAGGGAATCACCCTAGACTTTATACAGACTGGGTCAATTGGTCGTGAGGTCAGCCTATTTTTATAGTCTGTAAAAAATTGCTACTGACTCACGCTCTGTAGTCCTAAATAGTTTCACTTGGCCATTTGAACTTGATAATGAGCAAATACTCAACTTTTCACCGTCTGCTCAGACACATAGTTATCATGGCCTTTTTTAGATGTGACGTGCCTGAATAGTGTGTTTACATCAGCTGATGTGCAGTTTTACCTTGAGAGACTGACTGTATCTAGTCAACCAGTGGACGTTTGGACAGGTGAGTACAGGGTGATGGAAAGGCAGTGAGCCAGTGTGCACATCACCTGCACCTGAAACATCTAAAGTGAATTCAGTTGAGTCAGACAATCATTCTTGACTTACACCTTTTCCTTCTGTGCAATGACAACATGGCTTAAATGGAATATAAATCAGTTTTATTGGTGGAAGATTGTCATGATTAAAGGTTGTGTGAACTTATTATGTAATTCAAATGAAGGCTTCTGCGTGTGGGATGTTTTTAAGTCATTATTCAAACTTTTAATTGTGTTTAAACTTGTTGCCTTGGGAAGTGTCGTCATCCGTAGGTCCAGATTTACCCAGTAGGTGGCAGCACCACCTTGCATGTGTCTTCTGTCGCATAGTCGGAAACAGGAAGTTCGTCACAAACAGGCGACCGACAGCAGTTCCACCATTTTGACGTTCAAAGGGAACAAGTTGAAAAGTGTTTGTTCGTCGTTCGGTCTGTTAATCGACCCTCTGAGTATTTCACCATGGCTATGCAAGCAGCGAAACGCGCTAATGTAAGTATACGCCTGTCGAGTTGGTTTATTCTGTGAGGGAAATAACATGAAGGAGTCACCGTGGTTTGGCTAAGAGCTAGCGTTAGCATGCGGTTAGCCAGTTAGCATGCTATCAAACTGTAACCAACCATACGGGCTATTTAAAGCTTATTATTTGGATGGATTCTTATTTACAATGTAGTTAATATACACTGCTACCCATTGGGATGACTAATTTTTGACCAAATGTGGTCTGAAGTTTGATTTACAAATATGGCGTCACGCCCGCACATGTAAACAGCGGAACTTCAGTTAATCAAAGCTGATCTTGTGTTTACTTCTTCTAAACATTCATCTAACCCTGAGGTGGTGATATGACTCTGTAGATATTGGAATTAGTAATACTAAACACTACCACCAGGTATTAAATTGTCAAGAACCTAATTTACAAAAGTTAATAAGGAATGGACCGACTCAAATGTATAGGAATAGTTTATCACAGTGCACGTACGATGGACTTTTAAGTGTTTCCATGAAGTAACAGTGAACAAATTATTTATGAAGATCACCTAGTGTCTTAGTAGGGATCATATAATCTGGTTGTATATACATTTAACATGTACATATTTAATCGTATCTGGCTTCATCAACAACCGTATCTTAACAGTAAGTTTAATTTCTCTTATTTCCTGCAGATCCGATTACCTCCTGAGGTGAACAGAATCCTTTACATCAGGAACCTTCCTTACAAGATCACAGCTGAGGAAATGTATGATATCTTTGGGAAATATGGACCAATACGGCAAATCAGAACGTAAGTGTTTATGACCTGTATAGCCCTAAATGGACCAAATGACACGCTTCTTCTATACACTTCATTTGCGCGTACAGAGATGCGAAGGTGGCAGCAGCCTCCCCTGCAGTTGAATGAAGGGAAACAAAAGCATGATGTCTGATCTGTCTCTTAATATCTGAGAGTCTAAGGGTGACCCAAAGGAATCCTCAGATTTAGAACTAAGTGACACTGACATTTATTTCTTTATAAATATGTTGGCGGTTAAACGGAAAAATATCAAGCCTCGGTTACATTTCTTTGTCCCAAAAGTGTTGGATAAAGACACTTTAAGAATCACTGCCAGATTGTTGTTTATAATATATATAATGTCCAATATATCTGCATTTCGATCAGTCCCAGAATTACAAATTGAACAAGCTTAAACCCAGGGTGTACCCAGCCACTTGTCAGCTTGGGTTCCAGCCAATAAAAACTGACAAATTTGTGTTGGGATGGCAGAAAGACAACATAGAGGAATCCTCATAATATACGTATTTCTTTAGTTATGCAGGGACGATGTATAGTGCATTTATTAGATCAAACATAGTTTATAGCCGGTTTCCAGATGTAGTTCCTGGGCAGATAAACACAGAGATGGGGTTAATGCAGCTCAACTCTGGAGATTAGAATCCTACATATATTTTGTCTGTGTTTGTTGTTTACACACTATTAATCACTTCTTGTGTATTTTGTGTTTGTTCCATGTTCTCAGGGGGAACACACCTGAATCAAGAGGAACAGCCTATGTGGTTTATGAAGACATCTTTGATGCCAAGAACGCCTGTGACCATCTGTCTGGCTTCAACGTCTGCAACCGTTACCTGGTGGTTCTCTACTACAATGCAAACAGAGTACGTATACAGTTTCTGTGTGGATTCAGTCAGATCACATCAAGATATTTTTTTGGAAATGCCTGAGTGTATTTGAACTGGAAATATTTACATTGTCTTACCTGTTTTACCAACTCTTTACAGGCTTTCCAGAAGATGGACACAAAGAAGAAAGAGGAGCAGTTGAAGCTCCTAAAAGAGAAATACGGCATCAACACAGACCCCCCAAAGTAGCATTCTGTGGAATGTTCTGTCCTCTTTCCCGTATCTGGAAAAATCCCAGATCTCGTTTTTCTTTTCTGTACAAACCTTTGTTGGGTCAGGGCACTGAATTGTGTTCCAGTCGCAAAGAATGTTGTTTCTTTCTTACAATTCAGTTTTCGCTTTGATTTTTATAACTTTTACTTCAAATTGTATTTAACTGTCAAAGCAACCGAGAGACTTTTCAGCATCAAATACGTTTGACCAGGATTCAGATCAGTGACGACAAATTATTTACCCAGGGTGACTTGTTCTACATTTTAATTTTCATTTTTCGTCTCATTTTTTCTGTAAACTTAATTTAAAGCTTACCACAGCTTGTGACTTTAAATTTGAGTTGATCAGTAATGATGATGTGAAGTGTAATCTTTTGTAAAATAAATGTTCCTTTGCTAAAAGCTCTGCTCTCCCTCCTCTAACTCACTGTAGATGCAATGTAGTGAAGCGCTGTCCTCTGAGTGAATCCTTTTAGATCAATAGACAAGCATCTCCCACATTTGCAAGGGGTAAGACAGTCGCCCAATTTATTAAGTTGGCCTGAAGCTTTAAAACAACGTGTGATGTTTTTGTCTCTGGGACTTTAGTTTGTAGTTTTCTGTTCTGATACAAACCTCCACATGAACCCTGTCCTTTCTGAAGTTTTCACAAAAGAGTCATTAGTAAACATAAGACTTTCTCAAGTCTTTTCTGTTATTTGATATATCTGCTTTCAAAACAAACTTTCTACCTCTTAATGCTTTAATCAGTGTAAACCCAACTGAAAAACAAACATATTATGCTCCCTTATACCAATACGGAGAAAACATTTAAACCACTGTTTTATAAAGTAAAACATCAGCAGGTACACCTAATGGCTGGGCAGGAACATTACTTCAGAATTGTTTTATCCAGTGAGAGAAAAGGTGCATCACTAATGCAAGAGAGTCACATATATATATATATTTCTGCTGCCCTGTGGGACAATAAAAAAACACATCCTTGTCCAAGCTCAATATTTTCCCAAAGTGTCAAACTGGTGTCCTCTACCTGAGAGTAAATGTCAGGGCAGGGAACAGTTTGAACCACACGGTAACTTAGAGTAAACCCTGAGGTCACTGGTGAAGAAGTACTTCCATTCTTCAGTTATGTAAAAGTAGTAATACGAAGTATAGCTTATCTAATACTAAAAAAAGACTCCTATTGTGTCACTTAGGTAAAAGGACCATCAGCTAAATGTATTTAAAAGAACCAAAAGTAGCTGAGACAATTAGTTGATTAACTATAAATGAACCAGCATTTTTTCAGCAGATTTCTGAAAATGTCCCCTATGCCATTAAAAACTAATGGTTGACATTTCACCAGTTTATAAACCAGTTATGTCATTATTTAGAAAATCAATTGGCGGACTCATCGCTGCTCTAATCAATAACAAAGTACTTATTATGCAGAGAGAGGCTCCAGTTTGAGTTGTATTATTACCAACTGCGTTAAAGCCGCAGTTCTAGTGCTGTAGCTGCAAATGGGGGAACTACTGTAGTTTCAACTGATTTAAAACCAGTTAAGTTTAATCTATTAAGGCACTAAACTTAAGTCACTGATCCCCTGCTTTAGAATGGAAATTTTTTTCCCTCTATTTACCTGTTATTAAGGAATATGGTGTAGTGAATATGTTCCTCTAAAATGTGGAGTGATACAAAATGGAGGTAATTTAAAGATAATACTTCCAAGTTGTGTCTACACTACTGAATTAATGCATTTCCACTGTGGGAGTGACATTCTTGTTTAAATCAGCTAAGACTTTAAATACAGTGGAGGTCAGTAATTCGTAGGCAGGGAACATACAAAGAAAAACCATCAGAAAACCAATAGACCACTATCCAGGCTGACTGCTCAGATCTCTGCCGACCTTCCGTTAAGCCGTACGTTGCCATAGAGACTGCATGGGAAGAAGGTCTATCATAAAAATGTGGTTGAAAAAGTGTAAAGTAGGGAAAGGTGATGCAGTCAAAACGGATGTGTTTCAATAGTATGGAAGGTAATTGGTGTCTTTTTATTTGGAGGAATACGACATAACAAGTGAGACATGATGAGACCCACCCTGTACTACAGGGAGATAATTAACACATGGGGGAAACATAGGTTATAATAAACAGAGAGATCGCAAATGGGAGAGGAATTTCTTCTTTTCCTTTCCCCCCCTCTTCTCCATTTTCCCATCTTTCCTTTATTTCTATCTTGCAGTGTCCAACACCAGATGATTTTCTTATTTCTACTATTATATAATCATTTTATCTTTAACTTTGTTCTTCAACATTTTCAGATAAATTTTAGTGCTTCATAATATCGAGGTTTTGTTGCCTAGGCGACTAAAATCTACATGTGGCATTGCTCGGAAACTTTGTAGAGTCACCAGACCAGACCAGAGCCCATAGAGTTCCTTTTATTAGAGTAAATCACAACACAGGGAGTAGTGCAGCCATGTCGTCAGGGACACAATACATGCTACAAAAGAATCCTTGTACACGGTCGCCTTCGCTTACATTTGGTATCTTGGTAGCAACAGTGGTAACTGCAGGTGTTGTAGTTAGAAACGTTGTGTTTTTGCCAAAGACGCTCATGTAAAGAAGTTCAGAATACAAAGTTGACAGGAGACAAAGCCACACTGCTGAGAGAGAGAAGACGATGGAGTGGTTTGCTGGGGTCTTTATTGCAACGCTGTCTTGTGATGACACTTCCTATCTCCTTTAGCTCTTTCGAACACAGATTGCAATATGCAGGTTTGGAGAGTGTGTGTGTGTGTGTGTGTGTGGGGTTCAGAGGTCATTTCTGAATCCTTTCTAGGGAGGTCCCACTCCTCGCTGAACTTCCCCACATTAAGCCTCCGTCAGTTCATGTACAATGTGTGAGCGACGGGAGTAAAAAAGTACAAAAAGATCGACTGATTGAGAGAAATACTTGAAGAAAGGTCGGGGGGGGGGAAGGAAGAGGTGGAGGAGGAGGAAGAGGAGAGGGGGGGGCGGATAGTTCAACCTACTAAAACACATGGCTTTACAGTAAGGGCCGTCCTCTAGTAGCTACAGTGTATTCTAATGAAACGCCATTCACTGCTCCTCGCACTACTTTCATGTACTTCCACTGAAAAAAGACAAAAACGATAAAGGTTGAAAAAACGCCTCACTGGCTGCTCTTCTCTCAGAGTGGAACAAAGATTCATCATATTGATATGCAAACCTGCAGGCCTCTCCACAAAAAGAAACAAAGTGGATGTGATGGGGACATAGAACTAAGTTTGATAACAATGCTCTCCAACTACAGATGAACACTTTTACTTCTTTCTAATTGAATGTGACCGCGGCTGTAAGAGAAGCCTCAGTCACTCTCCAGGGAATCCTGATTTCAATGCTTAGATCTCACAAGCCTCCAGTCTGATGCATCAAATTAGCTCTTTTTGAAAAAGTTTATCTTTCGTCTCTGATACTGATTCCTCCACATTCAGCGTCTCCTAATTTGCAACGATAGTGTATTTGAAACGCAGGGGCAGGGGTTTAGTTCTTAGCAACATATACCACAGCTAAATCTACAAGGGAACATGCTCCCACAGTTAAAGCAAAAAAATCACAAAGGTTACATCCCATATGACGATACTGGTTGGATTTTTTTTTACCCCCCGTCCTCCCTATTCGGTTAAAACATTGTTTTTTTTGTTACACTCCCCATATGTTGCCGAGCTGCTTTGATAAGGCTTTCTGTCTTCAATTACAGGATGCAGAATGAGGAGATTTTTTTTAAGGCAGAACCTAAAGGCATGCAAATTAACTACAGTTACACTTTTTTTCATTTTTTTTTCTTACCGACAGTACAAGCATGTTTTAGAAGGAAAAGTTGGACGAACGTTAATCCATCTCCCCTAGAGCTTATATCGGAGACGGTGGATAGAGTGTTGTCTCATTGGAGGCAGATACATTATCATAGGAATTTGGATCGGTTGACAATACTTGGTATTATGAAACACGTACAGCTAGCGTCAGTAAACTCGGAACAATAAATAGAGTAGCGGTAAATTCAACGAAGCACATCACGGATGCGCAAGCTCCAGTAAAATGAAACTGTATGGAAAATACTTTGCACACTTCACATTTTGGCAGTTGATCTTTAAATAACTTAAATATATATTCATATTTATATATATCTATATATATTATTTGTGCGAGGTGTCGTGAAAGATTGTGTGTGTGTGTATGTGTGTGTGTGTGTGCGCTGTTGGTGTATCTGTCTGTGGTGTAACTGTGCACCCCGCACTCTTTCACCCCGCACACTCTTGTATGTTGTGTGTAGATCTTTTTTATAGCAAATAACATTCTCATGCACACGAGTGTTTCAAACACAAGAAGCAGATCCATTGAAAGGTAGTCCAAGCATATAATTTTTTTTTCAGTGGAAATAGCTGCAAACTGAATGGAACATGAAATTCTTTCTGTGCAGTCCGTGGCGGATGGCGGAGCAGCCCGCTCGCCCCTCCCAGCCTATTTCTGAAGGTCGCACTGCAGCAGTAGTACAATGGACGGGTCGCTCTTGGCCGCCTCTTTGAACTCGTCCAGTGAGATCTGGTCGTCGTTGTTCTTGTCCATCTTGGAGAAGATCTTGTCCACCCGCTGCTGGGGCGTCAGGCCGTCCTCGTTCATTTTCATCATGATCACTGTGCCCACCATCTTATAGATCGCCTGCAGGGGGAGAAAGAGGACAGAGGAATAAAAAAAAAGGGGTGGGGCACATTGCAAGTCTCTAGCGCAGCCACGTCTGCTTCACTTGTGCTTTTGCCTGAGAAATGTGAGGAAAAAGGAATCAAGAGAACACAATTTTAGTGAAATGAGAAGTCTCCTTTTCTCTGAGGACACAGCACAGCTGGAACATCTGTCAGTCTGAAGGGGTTACCTGCTCTACAGAGTTTATTCTTACACAGATAATGAGATGGACTGTTTCCATCATATTTAGAGTGAACAGACACTACAGGCTGCACTTTAGATAACTTTTTTTTAAATATATTTTAATTTTATTTAGATTATATCTACTTTCATATGAATAATGTAAACGATCTCATGTGACTAACAGTAAAGCTCTATCTCTCTAAGCCATCTGTTAGATTCAGCGGAAAACAATAATAGTGAATTAAAACAAACACAGCAAAGCATGATTAAATGAAATACATATGCAAAATTTAAAAGAGTTAAAGTACAGTATAGAAAACGTAATCCACTTTTTGTATGTATTTAATTTATGTCCTCCAGCACGATAGAACTATTAACGTCAATTTGTTTCCTCCTGAGAACAGAGAGTACGACTTTGAGGCTTCGCTGCTTCTTAAATTGTATCAATTTTATCCATCTAAATGGACAAATATTATCTATGATTACTAAATAATCAAATTAAAAAATAATTTTGTACCTCAAATATTTAAGAGGGATTTTAAGTGTTGATGTGAGTGAACAGAGATGAAGCTGTAGACGTGTAATTCTCACTGCTGCAAAACAAGTCAACTCTCTGACACGTCTGTCTGAACTGGATCCAGTTCACCTGAGGAATGGAGGGAACTGGGATGAACCCCCACAGCCAGGAAAAGGGAGCAGGTTTCTGACCCCACCCCCCCTCCCCCGAGCAGCGTGATCATTCAGGATGAGTCTGTTCTAAATCAGGCACTTCTGCCTCTTGTTTAATATAATCTGGGTTTATGAATAATTAGTCTCCTGTCATTGCCCTGCGGGCTCATACCTCTGCTGTATAACCTTTAACTAAAAACTGTGACTCAGCAAAAAAATACTGCATGATAAAAAATGTAGAACTATGGTCAAAAAATGTGTCACCAATTCATACTTGAAATATCAACACTATAAATAATTGATGCTTTCCACAGATATTTTACTATAAACTGAAAATATAAAAAACGAATCAATTGAATGCTCTTCCTCACAGAGATGTAAAATAAAGTGTTTTGGAAATCAATACAGTATTTATGGTAGAGCTGATTGTTTATTGCAGTATTTGTTGCAGTTTTTTACCTCGATGATCTCCAGCATCTCCACGCGGGTGATCTTGCCGTCACCGTCCAGGTCGTACATGTTGAAGGCCCAGTTGAGTTTCTGCTCGAAGCTGCCTCGCGATGTGATGGACAGCGCACAGATGAACTCTCTGAAGTCGATGGTGCCGTCGCCATTCTTGTCGAAGGTCCTGAAGGCGTGCTGGGCAAACTTGGATGCGTCGCCGTAAGGGAAGAACTGGAAAGATAAAACAGAAGGAAGACAGATAATTATAGCTTTGTTCACACGATACCTTCTGTACACATAAAACGATGTGTTCAAATCTGTAAAAATTTCACTTTCATAAAGTGTAGTTATTTGTGAGTAGCTTCCTCTAAACTGTCTCTTTTACTAAGTTTAATTCAAACAGACCTGTTTCAGTCTACATACATTTTTTGTCCGACTCATTCAAGGTCACATTTGAAAATTAATTATTCAACTTTGAGTCCAAGTGGCAGCTGTTCAAGATCATAAGAAATTTCCTAATGGCAGACTTTAGATTTCATATTTAAGAGGCTTCTTTGACCTTTGACCACTCAAATCAGTTAATCTGAGAGTTTAAGTAAACAGTTTGAAAGAATCTTCTCAAGGAGTTCTTAAGATACCACAGGTTTTGCTTAGTCGCATGAACTTGACCTTAGACACCCAAAAAAAAACCCACTTCATCCGAGAGTCCAAGTGAATGTTTGTATTGAATTTAAATGGATTTTTTGGAGATTTTCCTGAGATATTGCTTTTACAGGGCAAAACAACAAAATCTAATTCGTTCGTCCTTGAGTCAAAATTAACATTTGTATCAAATTTAAAGGCGTTCTTGAGATATCATGTCACAAGAATGGGACTGACAGACGGATGAATGGAAGGACAGACACACAACCAGAAAAAATAATGCCTCAGGCCGCTGGTTGTTTCTGATGTGGAGGTATGGAAACAGATGGATGACCACTACCTGCAGTAATTATTAATTTCCTCTTCCTCCAGTGCTTGTGAGTAGTTACGCAACCATCCACCCTGACTGATGGCTTAAAACAAAATGTCTTGCAGATTTGACTCATAGTTGGTAACCCTGGGATAACCTGTCACTTCAAACCCTGCTTATGAAATTCGAAAACAGGCAACAACAATTACACGATGCTCTTTATTGATCCCTGAAGGGAAGCTGTGTTTTCCCTGAGGCCCCTTCACAGGAAGGTCAGGGTCGCCGACACAAAGCCCCCCCTCGCAGCTTGGGGAGAAACTCTCACACACTGAATCTGTCCTGACACATGTGACTCCTCCAGACACATGAATCAGTATGAATCCTCCAGACACAGGCACCGTCTCTCTCTCTCACACAACTTCACCGAAACAATAGTCTGCTGTGTTTCTGCACAAACCCAAAGTGGTACTTGTTTACCACTTTAGGACTTTAATGGATCCTCTGGGTCTTATCAGCCCATATTTTCACTGAGTTGAAAATTTAATTCAACTCATCAAATTTCACTCAGATGAAATGTAATAAATTAATTGTATCTAGTGACATAACGTTAGCATAAGCATCCATTATAAGCATGTCAGCATGTTGAGATTGCTTTTAAATCACCACAGTTTCTTGACAGCTTCTACCAAGTATGTTTTTGCTCAGTCTTGTTCAATTCATTTTAAATTCAAGTCAGTATCACAAGATTTATATATGTATTCATGATACAGTCCAGTGGAGCAGCTGTTCTCCTAAATAGGGAAGAGACTACAATCAAAAACAATGTAACAACAACTGTAATAATCAAAAATGTCACAGGGAGAAAGAGACATGTTTAAAAAGTGGTTTATACTTGATTTGGATCTGTTTCTGTCCACAATGGCCTAAATGTCCCAGGTCGACTGTCGACTGCACATGACTCAGTCACTGCTCTGGATCAGCTTAGTACTTAAAACTTAAAGCTCTGCTGCGCACATCCCGGCGCTACATGCACAGAAGGTCAGATGTTAACGCAGTAACTCTGTGGTTGGCCGCTGAGCCCCAGCTCCACTCATCATCCACTGCAGACGATGAACCCTGTGGGCGGCCGCGAGAAGCCGAGTGATTCATTAAATGTGACCTTTCACTTGACCTCCCCGATAAAAACCCTCAGAGCCGATGGGAAATCTAAGCTGAGCTTCATCAAGGAAATGGAGCAAACAGAAACTGATAGTCTCCTCATTTATTATTCGAAGGGACATCTTGTAGTTTATTTTAAGCAGTTTTGTTGCTGATTCACAAAAATAACTCGGAAAGGAATCACTAAAAAACAACCCAGATGCTCTGGAAATTCATGTTACCTATTTGGCTTTGTTTTCTCATGTTCAGTGAATACTAGGAGCATGACTTTGCTCAAACAAAGAGAATCTACTAAGAAGCAATAAAGCTGCTTCTCCATTTTAATATTTGATCAGCCATCAAATGTCAAGTGATCCTGCTCCTCGTGACATTTGCAGAACTAAAAGACAGAGAAGCAGCCGAGGATGACCACTTTTTCAAAGGGAGGTCAGCTTTTATAGGTAAGGCCCTTAAAGTTCTAAGTGTGGTCATCGATGACTGTTGACCAATCTTTTGATCTCACATTGTGATTGGATTGACCAGTTCATGGAACTTCTACTATTGTACATCTTTGTGATGCGTTATCTGATTTTTTGGCCACTAGAGGGCAGTGGAAACACGCAGCCAACTCAACACTGATGCATTTTTTTATCAGCTGATAAAGGCTAATGTGTTGACAAAGAGATACTTTATTACAAATTAAATGGACAAAAAGCAACACAAGTCCTTATTTAAAGTTGCGTTTTCAGACATTAACTTTGTCCCGAGTTTGCCTTTCACATATGAAGAAAGTGGCAGGAGATTGTCTGGTCAGATAGTTCAGTTGAGGGGTTGAGCATCATGCAGGAATGTTATCCTGTTTTTTTGTAAAAAAATACACCCATAAAACCAAATGCTCTCGAATCACATTGTGTTGATAAGTTCACATCTTCGTCTGTGTCTTCTACATGTAAGGCACCATCTTTCCTCCTGAGATATTTGTATTCAACGTGCCCACTCGCTCTTGGTGAATCCTCGGGAGACTCTAGAGGGTTTTTACAAGGGGCCTGGCAGGGGAAACTCTAGAAAATGTCCGCAGCAACTGATTTGACATTTGAGCTCAACTCTTTTAGCTCTACTTGTGTTACCACCACCTCCAGAGGGAAACAAAGATGTTATCTTTACTAGCTAATAGCTAACGTTGCGGTTTGACGCTGGTAGCATACAGTGTTTTTTTTTAGAGCTTTCCCATTGCCCGTTGTGTTTACAAATGATGATGAGAGTAAATCAGATATTAAGATTTTAGGTCCTTTAAACCACAACCATGCATTTTAAGACACTAAACACCTCTGTAAAGCCGAGGGAGACTGAAGAGTCAGGTGGTTATTATTTGTGGGTTCATCACTATGACTTATACTCATTTGATAAAGTATTATTAGAAAATGTAAATGATAGCAGCTGAATCTCAAAAAGAGGCCACAACTTTTAAAACATCTGCCACACTCCCACTACGCAATCAGAGGCATGTGTAGTTTTGTTTTAGGCTACAAGGCTGTTCTACATCGTGTCCTTGCCCATGTGCAAAGCAGACAGGCTCTCTGCTGACCCAGCAGTACAACGTCCCGAGTCACGAAAGTGGGGAAGTCAAGACCATGAATCGTCTTGGGAACGGAGGAATGTGAATAGATTAGGAGGTAGACAAGTGAAAACAGGAAGGAAAAGATGGAACAGCTGACTAAAATACAAATGACAAGTAGAAGAGGGAGCGGGACAGCAATGGAGCACAGTTCCTCCCAATGTCGGTCCTGATCTACCCTTCTGCTCTGGAGAAGCCAAACTAATTTAAGGAAAGAACCCTCCTCGGGACCGGGGGGCTGTAGCGAATCTGCCCCGATGAAGAGGATGCCGCCTTGACGCTTTCCGCGCGAATGCAATGTGGCTTCCTTCCCGTGAGCGCTGGCTCTTTCCCCCGTACGGCCCTGCCGCTGCTCGTCTGCCTGGGCCGGGGGTAACAGGAAGAGGCACGAGGACGGACGAGACGCCGTGGGAAGGAAGAGTTCAGGAGCGGAAGGAAGAAGGGAAAGTGTCTGGGAAGCGACGTGGGTGAGATGTTTAAGGTAATGGAGGGAGGGCTGGACAGTAAGGCAAGTTGTGAAACACTGTGTTGTGTAAAAACAGAGAGAGGAACGAAAGAGAGCAAGAAAGAAAGTAGGGCAGGGTGATGAGACTGTGAAATTTCCCCATCTGACTTTCATTGCTTCATCTTTTCCCATCTGTCACACGTACACGCATCGTCAGATGTCACAGATATAGATGAAACAGCCATCAACCATCGAGAAGGAATAACAAAACCTTCACTAGATGGCACACGATTACCATTCAACAACTAATATGAGCCAGGCACCACGTGAAGCTTCTGTTTCATCGCTTCACAGCTACAGATATTAGGTCGTTAACATTTCCATCAAGTCTTATCTCTCCTCTGATTTGGCCCCTGTTTGCTGTTACGGCTGTTTGATATGGCTGTTTGGAGTCGGCCATCAAAGAACAGGATCAGCGCCAGATCGTTTCTGGGCCACTCATGGTAGAGCCAGGCGGATGGGCACAGCTGGCAGAATGAAAGCTAACGCTGCTGTGTTCATGTGCGTAGTTGTGTGCGTGTCTGTATCCCCAACATCCACATACAACCCGAAAAACATGCCCGTTAAATGGAACATTAAAGCTTTCATAATCGGCCTGCAAGCCGGCACCTGGTACGGATCCACAAACTGGGAGAGGGGGAGCCAGAGAGAGGGGAGGGAGAAAAAAAAGGCAGCAAGAAGTTAGTGGGAGTGAAATAGTGGAAGAGGAATCCTCAAGTGAGAAGCTCGTCAGATACAAGCGACAAAAGAATGAGAATAACTTTGGAGTTGTGCAACGGCAGCGTTGGGTCAAGATTTGTGTGTAGTTGGCCGGCGTGTGCTGCCAGTTCCTCAGATGACAGTTAAGCTGGACAGACTTCTTGCAGCTTAAAAAGCTTCCCATGATGAGCTGGCATGAGGGTTAGGATTTAAATGCAATAAAGATTTATTTACGTTATGCACATTCTGTAGAGTGGGAGCTGCATCTAACTGGATTACTGTTATCGGAGGACCTACAAAATAATTTCAAAAAAGTTGTAAATGTAAGCCTTTATGATTGGAACTGATCTGAAACAGTTTAGAGCAAGTAATATGTATGTCTTTCTGGCTCTGCAGCATTCTGGTACATGTCGTATGAAGGCATCTTGCTGTGATAAAACCGTACCAGTGATTTTTTTAACCACCTGGGACCATTACGTAGTAATTACTTTTCACATTTAGTTTATTTGATAGTTAATTTTATCATTTAATTAACTCATTATTTACTCTCTTAAGTGTTATTGTCTCTACTTCACCGAGCCAAGTGGTTTATGTCCAGATTTAAAGATTTGATCTGTAGCCAAAAAACTTGAAGTCCACATCCAAGCTCATTTCTAAGCTTTGTACCATTTGAAGACTTTAACTATAAACATGATTACAAAGCTAAATCTGTCTGGGGAGGAAGAAGCAAAGAAGCAAAATATGATAATAGATCCCTGGAGAAAAGAGTTTTTGAGATTTTCTGTGTCCAAGGTGAAACCAGCATTTCTCAAGATAAAGTCTGAATAACATAATGGCACTGACGCAGAATAATTTTTATCAATCAGAAAACATTTGATTGCATTATTTCATTATTAAAGTAGTAATCCATAACATTTCAGCCCCAACTGATGTATATCAGGTACTAGGTGGCTCAAACCAAGTGACAACCCCCCGTTAGGTCATCCATTGGTTTTTGAGCAAGGCAGCCGTTTGATTAGTTTGATTCTTAGGTCAGCACAGCAACATCTTGTTTTTTTTTAAACCCGAAGTCACCATATGTGGAGGAGTGGGGGTGGAGGTCCTGCTGATACACATGCTTAACCAATCGTATGTCAGGTGCAGCTGTCAATCAAGATTTATCCCGCTTTTATAACGAAAAAAACAACTAATTAACCTACTGAGTTAAAAAGACTCACCCAGACATACATCAGTGTGATAATAACTAACTAAAATGACAGAAACCATCTTTATTTAATGGGAACTTTGACCTTTTAGTTTGGTGCAGCAAGCCACCTGGTTGTTTTGGCTTCCCTTTTGAGGATATATAAGTTGCATAAAACTTGAAATACTAAAACTTCTGACTGAATGCTATCCTCTGTGTATTTTATGTGTCATCAATCTAGCTCGACAAAGCCAGGAGACAGGAAAGCTGACGAGCTGCAGACCTGCTGAAACAAATCTTTCCCCGTCCGCACTATCTCCCAGAAGATGGCTTTTAGAGTGATCAGTCATGCACTCAATGTCCCATAATACCTGCTCTGGACCAATGCCATGACAATGCCCCACTCTGTCATATGCACCTCCTGCTTCCAGAGTCTCAGGCTGTAAACACTTCAGTGCACACACACATAGCCACACAAACACACAATGCACACTTTTGGGAGCCTCAGAGCTCATTTGTTCTCGGTTTCCCTCTCCCTGAGCAATGCAGATTGCTTTATATGGTTTTGCCCAATGAATAAATGTTTTAATAACCTGCAAGTCTAGTGCCACAGGAAAAATAATCCTTTGCTGTGAACTGCTAAGTGGCCACAGAGACAGAGACATCAGAGTATAGAATTATTAACCGAATTAAATAGAGTAGATCTGAGTTGAACTTCTAATAATTATATACGGTCCCATCTTTTCTCTCCACTTTCCTGAAGCCCACAAGGTCATATCTCCTCGCTAAAGGCTTCTACAAGATACTCTGCACCGCCTCTGTTGTTATCAATATGTAGCAGCTTCGCCCATGGCTATTCATCTCCCCGGCATACAAGCACAGGTTTAGAGGTCAGTCTCAGACTGTAATTTGCCCTTCAAAGCACTCGGGGTCTGAATTTCCCTGTTAGCGATACAAGCGAAAAACAAGGCTTTGGTTCTGACTCGATTAGTATGGTTTCCGTCGCTCTACTCTGGCACCAGAGGGCTGCGTAAATAATGCCTTATGTTTCATGCATCTCTTTGCTAACATTGTCAGATGCAGTAACGCCTATTTGGAGAAACACACTCGCAGGACTTTGGCTTGACAGGACTGGCTGTCTCTGCATATGGCTGTTTACATAGCTCCATCAAAGCCCCGCTAAGATTCTACTTCACCAAGCAGAATTCAATGGGTTTGAGAGGGGGAGAGAGAGGAATACATGCATAATCCATCGCCGGGGTATTTACTGAGAGTGTGTCTGTGTGTGTGTGCGTCTGCGTGAGAGAGACGGAGTGTGTATGTGCTGTTACATAAACCCTCAGTGACATGCCAGGCAGCTACAGAGACTCAGCCAGGGAACTGTTGTAGCTGCTACTGCTTCCAAGCCTCCAGGGTCTGCACACACACACACACACACACACACACACACAAACACACACACACACATCACACACACAAACGCGCCTTCCATGGTGCTCTGAAAAGTGCATTTTTCTAATCATCGTCGATCGAAACCTCCTGTGATTTCAGTATCACCAAAACTGAACAAATTAGTGGTAAATATTTTTCCAACAATAACTACTGACACAAACACGTCATCTTCTTATCTCAATAACATGTTGAGGTTTTTCATAGATGAAATCAGACCCTATGTCTGTTCTGCTGTTTCACCTTTTCTTCTATTGCAGTAGCCTTTCAGGATTTCTAAATCGTTAACCTGCCTCTCTATGGGATCTTTTTATTTTTGGGCTTCAGAATTCATGTGATTTTTATTTTTGACGGACACAAAATAAACAAGGATTACATGTAATCCAGCATTAATGTTGAAGAATCTCAAACAACATTCCAGGCCCATTCTGTGAGGTCAGGGATGGAGAAGGGATTTACCTGTCTGTGCACAGGGGAGGAGTTTTGAAGGTGAGGTTATTTGAGGTCTGGGTGTATCCAGCTGAATCCCTCTGTTTGAGCAATGTACCAGTAAATTTGACTCATTATATTCTGCCAATTGTTTGAGACTTCATCTTCTATCATTTGTATTATGTTTGTTTATTATGCATCCCAACTCACTTCATGTTTTTGATGTTTATGCTTTGTTGACTTGGTGTATGCATAACACCAATGTAAGCAAATTTACGTTAATTTGATTTCATGTATCACTTTGTTTAGGAATGGAAGGCACAATGTTGAAAAAATATACCGTATGCTTATTATCCCAAATAATAATGCATCCATCCATTCCTCCATCTAGCTACCAACTGAAACCTCAATAAATGGTTAAATGGCTCGAGCTCTGTGACCCTGTTATCTTTAAACCACCTGAACCAGTCCCAGTAATTCAGTACTTTCAGGACGTTTCTCTCCTCCTCGATTTAAAAAGACTATCTCTGTCTGAAATGCTCTTCCCGTTCATTTCTACGTAGAATAGGGTGAGGCAAATTTGCTTCTGCCCATGAATTGACTCACTGTTTTACTTAAATTCTGACATCGAAAAATCACAAGGTTCTTCAGTGTCCAGTTGCTTTGAGAGATGGGGTGTGATTGACCTCTAATTCTGCAGGAGGGAGCATTTTACAGTGGGATCACACCAGCCACGATGCCTGTCAACATGCTGACCTTCCACCTGTGAGTGTATCTTTTGTGTAGGGAGGGTATGGACACAAAAACACACACACTCACACACACACACACACACACACACAAGGTGAACACAATACCAGCCACACCCTCGCAACTGGTAATAATACAAGAAAACGTAGCAAAAAAGAAGGATGGCTGCAGTAAATATAAGGACAGTGACAACCCCCATGAGAGTAAATTGTCTAATAAACCAGTGGACAGATTTTTGTTGCCTACCTGCTGGCCATGTAAGCTCCTGCAGTTTACAACCCAACTCACTGTATTTTGCATCAACTCCTGCTTCACATGAATCCTTTTTGCCAGGTGACTTTTCCTCTGACTGCAGATGGGTCAGTTGTATTGAGTTACAAACAACTCAAACATATTTCCTGCTCTGCTGCTTCATACTAAAATCATCCAACAACCCTGAGGGTTTTCATTGTGCGACGGTCAAAGGAAAGACAATATGCCACAATAATTATGGCCGGCCATCAAAAATGCATCATTCTTTTCACTTTGTAGATTAGTTATCGAATGAATGAATGAATGATTTAAAGATTTGAGAGCAAGACAGAGCAGCTACAATGAGCTTTTAGATGAAGAGTTGTAGGCGACAGTTTGTTATCCCCCAGCTTTCCAGTGAGGGAACCTAATATCGACCATCTTTCTTTGCTGCAACAGAGGTTTGTTTTAGCAGCACAGATTTTTTTCTACACTTCTATATATGGGAGAACAAAATGTCTCATTATTGGACATGTATTAAAAACATTCTCACTCAATTACACGTGTGACTATAGCTCTACGAATGCTAGAAGACCGCCAGATGTAAAAATCTAAGCATCGAAAATGGTGGAAACACATTGGTTTCAACATTTGCAGGGACGGAGGAACACTGGAGCAGCAATCTGAAGGGAGAGGGGTGGGTCAGTGAGTGTGTCTGGATTTAAGCTGCTCTTTAAATTCTCTTCAGATTTGATAATGATTAATTCACATTAGACAAACAACGGCTTAGGCCGTGGACTGGAAGTCGAAATGATCAGAGATGCTTTAATGAGAAGAACGCGGTGGACATCTGTCTGGAATCAGACCCCATTGAAACCATGTGACCTTTGTTTATGGCCAAGGTCTTTATGATTGCCTTAAGCCCTGAGGAAGAAATCTTTCAGGCCTGACCGTTGTCAGCGAGACAAAAAGCTTTCACAAAGAGAATCATAAACCACGGGGTGATGAGTGTAACGAGTTCGAGTTACGAGTGTTGGAGGCGAAGAGAATGGTGGCACTTAAAAATTGACAGCAGATGCAAACCAAAAGGATATTTACTGATATTTGCTTTGACTATCTGCAAGATGTCCTGCAGTCCATAATGAATGTTTGTGATCACCTTCCAGCAATCAGCACAGCTTCCTGGACAGCTCGGGATTTAAGAGGAATTTGGTGCCGCCCTGTCCCTAACCCGGGTTTATCAGTGGTTACAAAACACCCATCTGGCAGCGGCAAATCTGCACAAGGAGTGTCGATTAGCACACAACAGCAGATGGTGCTATTGAGCGTGGAAAGCTCACTGAGAAAAATAAATTGGCATTAGCGATGAGAATAATCAAGGGAAGCTAATACATCAGACTACTACAGAGCAATATTTCTAATTAGAAACTATCAGTTCTGCTACTGAAAACGGCGAAACAGGAAAGATATTTATCAACAACAAATGTCAGGTCTGTCACATTCCACCGGTGTCATTCCTCTGCCTTTTCAACAGAGCTGCTGATCAGATACAGAAATGCAGCCAAGCAGGGCAGGAAGAAGAGTGTGACTTGCTGCTGGGCTTGGCAGGTAGACCTGAGGACTACCCTCTGCTCCTTGTGACGCAATCCACAGCAGAAAAACAGAAGGGGGAAAGGGTGGGAGGGGCTTGCTTCATCTTCACTTGCCAATGGTGTGTCCAGAATGTCTCTAAAGTAAGTAAATCTGCAACAGCTGGTGCATTTTGATGCCAACTAAAAAAAATAAAAAATAAGGCTGCTCGATCATGCCTAAGTCTCTGTGTGTGTACTTTGGTTTGGCCTTCCACAATGAATGGACGTCAATCCAAAGTCCTGATTAGGATAGCTGCACAAACCTGCATTCATTGTGTGCTGGTTATATAAAAAAAACAATCACACTTTCAAATCTGCATGCAAACAGTCATGTGTTTGTACTCTCTGCTGCCTCTATGCTATTTCCATCTGACTTGCAGCGAGCGAAGACACCCACAAGACGTGTAAAGGGCTCATATCATTTCCCTCATATACAAGTTCATTTATAAGAGTCAAGGATCTAATTTGACTTTGTTCGCTCTAACCCTGAGGTGCATGCAGATATAGAGCTGGCTCTACTCTCATGGAATGGAGACCCACAGGTAACAGACTAGTCTGTGACCCACTTTGAGCACATCTGTACTAAAAACGGTTTGTCGTTTTCTTCAACTGACCGCAGTGATTGGCAGCGACTTGTGTAGTTTTGTTACCTTAAGATGAACTGTAGCAACATTTAGCTTTCTGCTTTTCAGGTATTATCACCTTAACCAGTCTCTGGTGTGGACAGTTTCACTTTGCCTGAGGGGTAACTGTGTCTCTTTGGCACAAATACTCTCTTCTCTTCCTTTTCACCATAGCTTCCCTCTGTCTCACAGTAGACTGGACGATTCTAAATACGAAAATTTTTGATGATACAAAAATCCAAAAAACAATGGATAGCATCTACTGAGCTGAGTCAGACAGATCCTGATGCATGCTATTTTCAACCTCTGATGTTTCAGTATCAACCTGTTTTGGTTTAGTTATTTTTTGGGCCTTCTTTAGGTGGGAGCCTGGAACACTGACCTCGGATATATGTCCGATTGATTCATTCAAGATTTAATGACACTAATTATTGCTTCAGCGCATGTGCTCAATCTCAGCATGTCCCAGAGAGAAGGATGCTGTTCGCTTTTACATTGAGGAAAACACAGTTCAGTCAGATCACAGTTGAATGAGCAGTTAATTGTGAGGTCAGGCCCTTTAAAGAGCCTGAAAATCTATTCTTTTCTCTGAGGTAAATGTTGGTATTGATATATGGATGGCACACAGCTCTAGGTAAGTGCTCAGTATGGCTCAAAAGGTACAATTTGTCTCTTCAACTTTAGAGCCCACAATATAATTTACTATGCTTGTTAATCTCTTATTTCAACCACATCACCTCAATTTACAGCTTTCAGACACAGACTATCCCGCGTTTGTTTGTGTTTGACATAATATTCTAGTTACAGTCCACATAAATCATGATTTAATAAAAACAGACACATTTATTTAGGTTTTTTTTTAGATAGTTGCAGAATGTGAGCGTGGGGACAATTGTCAGTAAAGGAAATTTTTCCAGATTTGAAGCTAAACTATCCAGAATATAAAGCTGCCTTCTTGTGTAGTTGGGGCCAAAATCCAGGCAGTAGTTGTGGAGCCACAGTATCAAGGTCCCACCAATAAACGTGATCGGCCAATCCTGAGCCATTCTCAGCTTTCAATCATGACATTTAACCAAATATTTTTATAACATTGAATACCTAATTAAAACCATGCTTACAAGATACATGACCCCTTTAATATAAATCAGTGTGATAAGAATCACCAATAAAGTTGATTCGTTCAACAGAAATGTTTTTTCAACCTGGCAGCACAGACCTCTACAGTCACCACAGTTTCAAGGTGGACATGATTGATCAGTGTTACTGATAAGGTATCATAAGAAAGGTCACCTTTGCTAATAAAATGTCACTACTTCATTATTTTTTCATATTAGTCATTTGTGTGAAACTTTTTGCATAATTAGTCAATGAATTCTTAAGTTGGAGCAAGAATGTGTCTTGATCTTGACCTTTGAACGATAATTAGCTCATCTTTATGTCCCAAAATAAAGTAATGTCAAATTTGAGGAAATTCCCTAAAGGCAGTTCTGAAATATCAAGTTCACGAAATGGGACATAACAATGGGACAGTCTAGAGACAGACCCTGATGAACAGGCCTTCAGCCACAGCTTTCACTGGAGAAAAAAATTAGTCCTGAAATATTGATAATATCACTGATGTAAAGATGTCTTCAACGCTGCTGCAATACATAATAAAACCTCTTTCCAAGAATTACGCCTTCATTAAAATTAGTATCCATAATTATATGTTTTTGATGAACTGTACTTTACACACTTAAATTAAAAAAGTCAGGTATCTGTATTCCAGCTGCCCTTATTATCTGTACCCATGAAATGAAATGTAACAACATGGTAACAAATGGATCAAACAATAATACCAATGTGTTTATCTACCTGTCGAAATCAAGTATTTACAAAAAACATCTGAACCCTGACACACTAGTAATGTCAGTGGGATTTCATGGAAGAGTTAAGCTTTTGAGTTTCATGGCTCAACTGTTTGGTTTCCATGGCAATTGTATTTTGCCGTCCTCTGTTTTCGAGGATAGTTGAAATCAGATTGGACGGCATGATCAGTGGGGACGGATGAGAAAATACTCTGGACTGCTAGCAGACAATTCTTCCAGGAAGTGGTTTATTGGAGCGACAGCTAGCATGTTTTCAAAAATGTCAAAATATTTGACAGGCAAAATATAGTGGGCCAGACTTTAAACAAATATATAGCTGAAGGTTGGATCGAGAGAAAGACAGAGATTTATCACTAAGCCAAAGCTGATGGCTGAATGAGAATGATGAGAAATCGCAAGAAAATAAGAAAATAAAAGATAAGTAGGAGGAGAGGATGAAAGGGAAAGCCAGACACCTGATCTAATAATTTCCATCTCCAGCCCTCCATCTTATAGTGCTGGTTAGAGAAGGGCCACACCATTGAGTGACTGACACAAGAAGAACGGACTTTATCGACTCAAACAAACAAATGTAGCTTTTACAGGTACTGCACAGAAACGTAAACACATATTCTGAAGGATTTTTGCCCATGTAGCTATGAATAAATAATTCACTTTTCACAGCCTTTCCATTCACACACGACAGAAATGAAAAGCACACACAACGACTTCCTTACTCACTTGTCTTCCTCCACATGAAGGCCACAGGTCACACTTCAGGGATCAAGCCTCTCTCATGAGCTGTTGCTCGGTGCGACTGCGGCGTGAGCCCCCGTCACCCATGACGCACACACAGTACCACTGAATTTAAACCTTTACCGTGAGAGTAATAGCTCTGTGGCCTGTTGCCTAATGGTTATACACAACGTAATCTGAATGTGATTTCCCCCCAGAATATGCCGTATTATCTTACTCTGTTTGTCTAAAGGCACACTCTAACTTCCTCTCTCCTGTTCCTGCAGCGGTGAGCTGAATAATTGAATTAGAACTTCAAGGTCCAGATGTTGATGATGTGAAGAGGCCAGAGAGTAGCTGAGAGTTCAAAAGAAATTAATTTCCGTAAATGTAATCGACCGTGCATTTGCTTTTTGTATCCATTTTCTCTGTCACCGCTCATTTCAGGGGTCTCTCATCTGCACTGACGATCTCAAGAGTTAATAGTTGTTCTCTGTTTCTGAAAGACGAGAAAATAAAACATAAAACATTACTGTCTGCTAATTCTCTGTCGGATTACCGCCCCATTGTGCTTTCTAAACAAACTGTAACCTACTCGTTATCATGATGAGTGAGTCATTTTGTTTTTCATTACCGTTTTGTGCGACTCAAATTTTCTCAGCTCGGATCTGATTGACTTCTAACTGGAATAGAGTCAGGATTGTTTGTGTGTTTGATCACTGTGCTGCACCTTTTGTGTTTTATCTTGTTGAATCATGTGAAGTGCTCTGTGTGTGTGTGTACGTGTGTGTATGTGTGTATTAAGTGTGTTGTGACAGCGATAGAGAATGGCATGAGAGCTTCTGAGATGACAGAGGTTATTTTTAGTGTAGGCACAAGCCCATTTGGACAGAGAGGAAGGGAGGTGAAGGAGGAAGCGGCTAAAGAGAGAGTTGGAAGAAAGGAGTGCTGCATTAAAAAGGGAGAATGGAAAGAGGAAGGAAGTGACATATAGTGATAGAAGCAGGAGTGACAATTGATATTATGCAACATCGTTAGAGCATTATAGGTATATATAGGCTTTACGGTGCACCCCCCCACAGTGACGTGCATTCACAGGAAAATGTACCCGCACCATCAGCTGGCCTATGTTCCTGCCAATTAAAAGGCATTAATAGAATAAAATAAGCAATTCATAATATCTACTGGTTTGCCAAATCATCGCCCAACAATCTAGTGGGAGGTTTTTAGATTTTGCGAAACATATAATTGACACTGCATCGCTGTCTCTTTTGTCTCCTGTGATCAGGCGACATATATGTTTCCTTGCAGTAACAGGCTGATGGCCAGATGATGTCAGTGGCTGTCTGTCGCTCCATTTTACCTTCCTATCATTGTGCCCAGGAATCTGTCTGTCTGTCTGCAGAGGGAAGCAAAAGTGAGCCTCACAGTAGGAGCTGTTGAATGGTCAGTGTTGCCCACACACTCTCTAGTCAACAGTAAAATCCTTGAGGCTTTGCAAGCAAGAAGCAACAGAGCGGAATCCATCCATACATCTATATTCAGGTCAGCATCTGTGTGTGTGTGTGTGTGTGTGTGTGTGGGCGTGGGCCAGTGACACAACAATGCTTCCAATCTACACCAAGGTCTTCTTCTCTCCCCCTCAATACACATCTTTGTAAAGCAACAAAACAGGAGATAGATGTTCACGTTTTTCATTTCAAGGTGTCATATTTTTTCCAACCTTTAGTATGATGATATAAACTAAAATCTTCTCTTCGCCTGTACTTCCATGCATCTGTTGTCCATAGAAACAATCACAGTAACATCAGAAGAGACAGAGTCGCTTTGTGCATCAGAAACCATGACGATGTCCATTATACTGACGTTAAATGCTACCTCAACAACAACCACACCAAGAGAACCACTGGCAGGAGACCAACAGTATCGATGTTCATTACACAGTACTGTCAACCAGCATACGAATATATTGTGTAGACACACTACAACACAGGTCCACGCTGCTGTTGCTAAAGAGAGATTATGTTGTGAACATCCATTGATCACTGTTAAATGTGTGTGTTCATGTTTATCTGCGAGCTGTGACTGCTGTCTCTGCATGCATCAAGCTTGAGAAAAACATCTAGTGACAAAATCTATCACCTTAACATTTCAGGGAGTTTTCCGTTATCCTGTTACAAATGGCTCCCAGAGCGGTTGGCGTGTCAGGGATGAGAAATGTCACACTCCGTGCTATGCAAGAGCTTGACTGCGAATTGTCACGGAAGCCACTCTTCTATTTTTTATGTGACTGTCGGGCATTGGCAACACCACTAAAAGTGTAAATCCCATGGGTAAAGAAAAAACCCCAGTAGCTCAGTTTTATGATCCTGGACAGGATTTATGAATAGCGACACACCTCTATGGGAAGCCAAAGACAGACAAGGCGACAACACTTCGGTTTTTATTGAGAGTGTAGCGCATTGGTGTGGAAGCTTTTTCTTTCAAAGGGCCATTTCAGTTTTTAAAACAACCTTCTAGGGCCACACTAAATTATTGAACACATAAATCAGACTGACCTGCTTAATGTGACGGATGAAATTGCTGCTTCCCTTTGGTAAAGCATCTGATGTCTGATGGTTGTCATGATGATGACACTACGCATCTGTTTTTAGCCAAAGCAGGGTTGTAAAGACAGTGATACAAGGAACTTTAATGGCTGATTGGATGAAAACTGTTTCTTGTCGTGTCCTCTGTGTTTTTTTTATATCTTCTTCAATATCTCTGCTTTGTGATGGTTCTTTGAGAAAAACAGACACTTTGGAAAAATGTTACTTTGGTTCTAGCAGCAATTATTTTTCTTCAGTTGTCGGCTCGATCACCACAACACTTGCCTGCGTAACCTTGTGTCTGTCAGAATGTAGTCTTATGAAACAAAAGAGCATTAACATTATCCAAGCTCATTTGTCTTTGCAACTCGTCATGTTTAACTGCATGTCTCCAGCTCTAATGATGCTCGAGATTGAACTTTTTCATCACTGTCATTTTCATTACGTCCCCATAATCCCTACAAACTACACTGTTTCCTAATGTACTATTGTGCAAAGCAACATCAATCATCATTTCTATTTATGAAGGTATTGAGATATGTAATAACCTTACAAATCGACAGATTTTTTCCCTCCAGACTTTCTTACAATCTAAAATGAACTTAATTAATATTTGGCTCTTTGACTAAACTTCTGTATTGTTAGGCACTCTGTTTGAAAGGGGCAAAAATCCCATTACTTTTAATGAGTTGTTTTATAATGAAGGAACTGCACTGGTTACAGTTCACAGAGAAATACTGCAGATGCTACAACACAGCATAAAATGTGAATATCACAGACTGCTCTCAGATACGGCTACTGATCATTTCCCTCCCTTCTTTTCTTCCCTTCTTCCTGTTCTTTGATGCTTCTCCCTCTCAACTCTCCCCCCTTTCACTCTCTCCCTATTCACAACCTAAAATAAAGTATTACCTTCACAAAGGCTCTCGGGTCTAAAATAGCGACAGACTGAGCACAGAAGGACAAAAACCAAAAACAAGACAACGGTGTCCAACCCAAAAAATACATTAACTACATTAACTTTGCCTCCACTCGGTCAGCCGAGTGGAGGCAAAGCGGTTGGGGGACGACGGTGAGAGTTTTGAAAATAAAGCTCTCTGTACAAAGGTATAAACAGAATTTAGCCTATCTCACACATGCATGCACAGTAAGAACACGGCTTTGTGCGCACATGTATTCAAACACAAGT
Source organism: Pseudopleuronectes americanus (assembly GCA_038501795.1). Lineage (NCBI taxonomy): Eukaryota > Metazoa > Chordata > Actinopteri > Pleuronectiformes > Pleuronectidae > Pseudopleuronectes > Pseudopleuronectes americanus. The sequence goes on along the minus strand of CM076734.1, from coordinate 4,830,874 downwards.
CATCTCATACATTTCTCTGTTGGACTCTGTTGGAGCTAATGACTAATAAAATGTACACATTTCTTTGCTTCTTACTCTCCTATCTTTGCTCCTCTCTGTTTCTCGCTTTCAACCAACGCAAACACTCACTGTTCTGTCTCCCTCACCCTCCTACTAAACATATGAGTCCCCTACCACACTGACACACACACACACACACACACACACACACACACACACACACACACACACACACACACACACACACACACACACACACACACTGTCACTCTTCACAGGAACAATCTGTCCCGTTAATGTGAGGTCATTGCAGACAATTTTTCCCACTTATCAGCTCTCTGGATTTAAATAAAGCCCTATCACTGATACACTGTTGCTTAGAAACACAATAGGATGCATCAATAACAGGATTTACCCAGAGGCCTACAAGACTGTAGATGTGAGCCGTATTGTCCCTTTTGTGTAGCTGCCACTGTTGCTTGCATGCCGTCATATTGTGCTGTAAAGAGATTGTAGGAGATATTCCATCGGATTCAGTTTAAGCCTGCATCCCTCTGTTAGAGCTGTTATCGCTCTCTAATTTCCCAGGAGTCCAGGTTGTGCTTTTGTTTTATTATCGATTTTATAAGGATTTTGATTCTTTTCTGTAGCTTTTATTGGGACAAATTGGATCAAAAAGAAAATTGAATTCCCCAATGTGACAGAGGTGATTTGTTCATAAATATATATTTTTTTTCATAATATTATGGCTGTCATCCTTAAACACATTTTCAATGATTCTTTTTTCTTTCTTTTCTGGTCACCGCTGATGCATGGCATCAATGGCATTTAGAGGAAGTACACCAATGACCCCCAGTGCCCAAGTGGGCCTTATGTAAGGCAGCCCCCTCTGGTTATGAGGCATTTCCTGGCACCAATGATAAAAGATTAATGCCAATTCTTACATGACACAGATTGATCTCTTGCATTAGAACTGTGACTGCGAGATAGGGACATACAGTACATCATTATATATACATACATATATCAGATTGTATACACATCTGATATTTGATCTATCAGATGTGCCTTGTTTTAAGCCAAAACATTCTTTCTTAATTTGATATGATGATCAGATCGTAGTATTACTAACAGCTACGAGTAGTAGTGAATATTCATTTGAGTCTTATTTAAAGCCTTCTAATCGCTATTTTATTCTCATTTCCCTTTCATTAGAGGATCATCATTGTTTCTATGAATGTGTTCAACCCTCTTTTAAAAGGCAAAATGAATAAATCATGGCATAAATTCACACTGCTCTGTCAGAGGTAATGAGAAACGGGAGGCTACATATTAGCAAGAGAAGATAATCATCTGAGTGCCTCTGATATCTGCCTCTCTGTTGGTTTTCTGCCCAGATACAGGAGGGGCGAATAGAAAAGGTGGCAGGATGCCTGCTAAAATCCAGCAGGTTCTGAATGGAAATGCGGTTTTCCCTCAATGGTGTTTGTGGTGATTCAGAATACATTCATGTGACCTCAACCAACCCTGCTAATATCAACTGTGGGGAAATCCACTTAGAATGCATTGTTGGTCTTTTGAGAGGCATTAACAAATGGCTTATAAATGAACCTCATGTATCTGCAATTTTTAACAACCTCCATCATGACTATTTCTGTGGTTACCAGTGCAAGATTCCATCCTGTCCTCGTGGATTCTGTCCTGACTCTGTGTTAATTTCTTCTGTATTTGTGTAAATCTTCTGAAATCTTACAGATTCGGATCACATTTACAAAAACTAGTAGTATCACCAGAAATTGTGGGGCGCAGTGTAGTCAATATTTTAAGTGAGACAACAATGGCAGAACTTTTTAGACTTTAAACACTTCAAAGATTAGGCAAGAAACTAAAGTAAACAACAGGATGTTACTTAGGGAGTAAACGTGAACGTGCCGGACACTGAGAAGCTCTCTCACCTTGCTGTCTTGCCAGAGTTGCATTTTGCACGGTGAAAAAAGACCATGTTCATAATGTCAAACAGGAAATACCTGAAGATCTGATCAAGAACTTCACTGATTGGATTTGCAGAAGTATTTTTAGTTCAGCAATGTTTCCATGTTATTTTCTGCCGAAGTCTAATGAATTGTGTTTTATCTAACACCTATTTGCTTTTGTCTTTACCTGATTCAACCCCTTTGGCAGCTAAACTGTTCTTTGGTTTGGTGAAAGTAAGTCTGATCTATATGTTCATAAATCTGTCTCTGTGTGTGTTAGTTGGCGAGACCATAAAGCGAGTGCTGAAGTGTACAAAGAGTGATCCATCAAGCCTAATGCCAGCCTGAAAGTGAGTCTGTGGAGCTTCACCTTGACATAAAGCTGCTGGAACTCATCCAGGTTGAGTCTGCCGGTGGGACAGTCCTTCAGGAATCCCTTGTACCACTGCTTCAGCTCGTGTTCATTAAACTCTGTGCTCTTCACCAGGTCCTCCATCACTTCAGGGGTCAACTTGCTGTTCTGTTTCCCCATTTTGCCTGCAAGGAAAAACAAGAGATGGCACAGGACACACACACACACACACACACACAACACACACACACACACACACACACACAAAATGAATAATGTTAGGTATCTTTCCTTGAATACAGAACACAAACAAGTGCCTGCACTTGTTTGTGTATATGAACCCACAGTAACAGTCTGGAGGGCATTTCATCAAGGGGGAAATTTGGAAGTGCAAAAACAAGCTGGTGTCATGACATTGGGCTCTGAGCTCTTTAAAGACGAAGAGCTTTGGGACTTTTTGTTGGACACCTTTTGGTATTTGATATATTATGACATTCTTCTTGTGTTTGTGTTGGTTGTTCATTCCGAGTTCGGTTTCCTGTTTTATTGTGAAGTTTCGCTCCTTGTGTGTCTTTGGCTTTATTTACTGTCTTTATTATCCCTGCCTCCCTTGTGTATAAAAGTCTATGCCTCCCTTTGTTTTTATTCAGTTCGTCTTGTCGTCTTGCTTTTCTGCCTTTTCCTGTTCCCCTAGTGTTCCATTGCATGTCGAGTTTTGATCTTCGTCTTTCTCGTGTTTTACCTATAGTGAAGGACTTGTTACAAATGGACTTTAATAAATGGCATAAGTGGAGATAAGTCCTATTAGTCCTGTTCTGTTTCTTCTTCTTGGTTAATCGGGTCTGATTTTTAAAACATGCAACTGAACTTTTGAAATGTTCAGTCAGAGCTTTTACATCTTAATCTAGAAAACATCAATGGAGCCTCATTTTTTTTATTTTCATGCCAAAAAGTGCCTGAGGCATTGTGTAATTTAAACAAGTTTTCAGCCCAGTATGAGGAAAAACTATTGCTGTTTCTTTTTTGTCAATATTATAAATGATTATTTTTCCGCCCAATCATTAAAATGTTATTTCTTTCCCAATAAAACCTTTGCAAGCTCCTGTTGTAGCCTTCAGCCAAATATATTCCAAATGGTGAATATCTCACTTCGAATGAACGTCTCTGAATTTCGGAAAGGGTAATAATGACATCTTAAAGTACTTGGCCCGCTGTGACCTTTTAGAAAAACTCAAGTGCATTTTGGTGCTTAATGTCTCTTAATTTCTCCACTGCAGATGTTTGTACCCAGCTGCCTCTGTGTCGCCCTGTTTGTATCGGCACACTCGCGGCTGATGCTGGCACTTTATGGACCTGATTAGTTCATTAACCACCCCCCTAATTATCATAATTTGCTAAAGATGGTTGGAGTTTCGGAACATTTCTGCACTTACTGTCTGCCAAGAGGTTTTATTAGACCTCTTTAGCTTTAAAGGACAGAGGGAGGTGTGAGGCAGCAAGAGTGTCTGTGGTGCCAATCTGTCTCTGTGTGCGCCGTGGTGCAGAGAGGACACTCAGGCAAACATCCAAGAGGTGCTGCAGTAATATACTGAGGCCTGCCTTTCTGCAGAGCTCCATCTCTTTAAGGTGACCACTTTCTAAAGCATGCCCTACGTTTTGAGACTCGCATTGTGCTGTACATTTTGTTTTGGATTATTATTTTGTTTATATATGGAATTCAAAACACATAGAATTCACCTAGGAGGGTAGTGCATCAAACTTTGATGCTAGCATCACATGTTGTTTGGGAATGAACCTGCAAGCAGTGAGCATACCTCACAAATTTTAAAATTCTTCCTGTGGTGCATTCAAAAACGCTCAAACTTCAAAATCTGAAGCTCACTGCCAAACAGCAACCTTGTTACTGGACGAGGGCCTTTCACAGCATCATAGCTTGCTTGCTGATCTTCCTTTGGATTGGATTTTTGTCAGAACATAGCTCAGAGCTGTGTCCGACTGTTTCCAAAAATTATTTCGAAAATAGTCCCATCACAAAGAGTCCCCTGTGATACATTATTTTCAGAAAACACTTGTGCAGGTCATCTGTGATTTGCCATTGGACGGCGCTAGCTTTGAAATATCATTCAAATAACTATTAGTCAATCCCATGGTATTTGACACTAATTGGGACCATAATTTAGTAAACAAACATAATACTGTAGTAAGAAGTACTGAAACTAGTTATTTAAATCATAAACTCCATAGGAAAATATTTCTTAAATCCAGTGAGAGGTGGAGTCATTTTTTTTGTTGCACTGGAGTGAGCCCATGCTGTTAATTAGAGAGAATACAGGTTCCAATTACTTCAGCATTTGCTTCACTTTCTGGACCCAGAGTCTATGTCCATTTTTACATACAGTCTAAGACAAAAAAATATGCAAAGTATATATTTTTCCAACTGTATGGTATTTAATTCGCATAGGTCAACATTATAGGAATTACGCCTGTTCACTCTCTTCCTGAAAGTAAGATGAGAAAATTGTAAGAACTACCATTTTTCGTTTATTCCAATTATAACTTAATCTTTTTTTTTAAAAAAAGAAATAAAAAAGGGAGGCGGTGGTCTAGTGGCAGAAACTCGGACTATGGGCAGAGAAGGTCTAGCAGAAGTTAAATTTCCCTTCCTGCATGAGTGTGCCTGTGCATGTCTGTGCATGTGTTTGGGACTAATAAATGCATCTTAATCTTAATCTTAATCTTAACTAATGCAACTAGAGGTCAGATAATTTGTTGGGCACAGGTGTAGTCTTGACCAGTTGCCTGGCAAGCTCACAATGATAAAACAGGATTTTAGATTTTGTTACCCATTAATCTAAAGGCAATATAAATGGCTGTAAAGTTATTAAAAATAAATATACCGAAGTGGTTGTTCGCATCAAACTCTTGGATGACTGTATTTCCAAAAATTCACACGATTTTCTTGAAGCTCCTTTCTGGATGTATTGGAGCAGGGAATAGGGTTCCTACTGTTTCACAATGACAGGGAGCTGTGTGTCCTTTCTCATGCAGTTCCCACAGGGGCCAAATTATGTAAGAAAGTTATAAAATGTAGGTTTGGGAAAGGTCTGGGTTGTTGGTCTATGCAGTTGATCTAATTTTGTTGTCTACAGAGAGTCTAAGTAAAGGTAGAAAAACATAGGAAAAAATGAAATAATTCCTTATTAAGTCAGGACCACTGAAACCTTTGTAAGCAGCTCGGGCCGTCCCCCGGAGACGATCGAGGAGCCATTTGTCTTGTGAGAGAGAAATACTTTGCCTTGATGCCACATTTGGAAAATGCTTTCAACCAGGCAGAGGATGACCCAAGTTCACAGAGGAAGTTATGTAATGACTGATAATGCCTCCTCACTGACGGTGAGCCACATGGGTGATACCAAAAATAAATTAACTTATTGGAAATTAAATAGCTGTTGGTAAAACAAATATATTGCTCATTATATCCCAATCAATAGAGTCACTGGGACTAACCTAGAAGCAATATTGAATGGGTTCTTCTTTTGGCCATGTTCCAGATTTCATGGAAATGGGTTAAGTAGTCTGCGTAATCCTGCTAACTAACAAATAAACAAACATATGCTGACAAAAACATAACCACCATGGCGGAAGTCACAATACTGATATGGATCCCTAAGATATTTTAAACTGTGTCCAAGATACAAAGTAGGACATAGGACAAGTAGGAAAAAAAATTGTCTTGTCTAGTAGACAGTCTATATGTATTTACAATGGGGACATTGTTGCTTGACGATCTCAAACTTACTTGATGCCAAGACTTTGATTTATTGCTCTACTGTGCAGCTCAGTTTGGAGAAAACTCATGCTCCTAAAGTCGTGTCCCCTCTGGACCATAATAAAGCCACACAGGCTGGGCGTCTTCACTATCGGCTGAAACCATGAAGGCCACTGACAAGGCTGACCATGTCCACCCAAATATGTCACTTCAAGCAGACTTTGACTAAATTACTAAGGTATAAGCTGCATTATCCACCAGCGTTTGAGCCTGGTTGAATGTTATCTCTACTACTCATCATCATTGGTTTTCAAGACGTTATTTGATTACCTCATCTAGGGCCTTTCTTTTTTGTAAACAACAATGTCTCAACTACCTACTAAAAACTGACACTCACAACAAATGCTGTGGATATCACGTTAAGAGTAAACGGTACATAAAGGTAACATCCTATTCACCCTTCTATTTGAAACACTGGACTGGCAGAGCATCTAGTAACATGCCGTGAATGTGAGGGGGTAGTATTCTATCTGGTTGTCATGGCAGTGACACAGACAAGTTTCTCAATATGAGCTCACACTAGTGTCCAGAAAAAATGAGATTTTCAAGGGAGCATCCTCTGTGCATTCAGCTGCTTCTGAAAAGGAAAAGGAGTCTCAACAATTCTCTCATGTGTGATCCTTCAACTGCAGTTTCATTGTGATATGAACAAAAGTTAGATTTTCAGCTCTGGCTATAATCACTGATTAGCAGTGGATCAGCACAAACAGCAGCGTTTTCTCCTTTCAAAACAAACAAATGACTGTGTGACTCACGTATCATTCAGAACATTTTTATGTGTTATGTGAAAATGATGATGCACAGTTCACTGATGGGACCAAAACACTGAAATGAATGAGAATTTCTTTTTGGTTCTTCAAGGATTTCGGTTTTTGGGATGACAGCGTACTGTTATTTGGCTGAGGGTCAAAGATCTGTATTCATTAAAGGAGTAATCCGGTGATTTAGTCTATAATGAATATTAAATTAGGACACTGAGTAATCCTGACTTTTAGTTATTATGTGTGTCAGACCTTTGGACCCAACTAATTATTTCCCATAATGCAACCCAAACCCATTAATCGATAGATGTCCCTTATGGGCTGAACCCTAAATTGGTCCTGTCGTGTCAGAGTGTGAATGATGTGTTTTAAGAAAAGTGCTGTGTGTAGAATTGTGTAAGAATGTATGTGTGGATAGGTTAGTGTGGGACTTGAAGTGTTTTGAAAAAAAAAGTATAAATATGTGGGTGAATGGTAAAACAAATGACTGCAAAGTGCATTGAGTGGTCATCAAGACTAAAAAGCTCAATATAAATACAGACCATTTACCAATACTCACTATATGTTATCTTTCCTCAAAAGCTATTTCATTACTGCCCTACATCAAAAAGAAGTGATCTACCCACAACCTCTAAAATATTTATTTAGTGACAAATTCAAAAAGATTTGGAGTCAGCAAAGGGGTCTCAGTGTTTCCCATTCATTCCTCCTGCCAGTTTCATAATAAAGAAAAAAATATTTTTACACTGCTCAATTCAGATTCTACTAAACTGAAACTAATACTTGATTAAAAGCAAACAATATAGGATATTGGCAAATTATGTTGGCAGCAACTTAACAACACACTCAGGATATATCACATGATAACTATCCCTTCTCCTTTTACATATTTAATGATGAGGAATATCCTCTCAGTACTGCAGTGAAGCTGAGGAGGCAGTGCACGCTGACATCTAGCTGCTAACACTTTCCTGTTACAATATAGGCTGTCAGACAAGATGGGCTGAGCTTGAAGACGGCAGCTGCAGCAGGACACAGATGTGTCCCTGGAGAGATGTCAGCACAAGATGTGTGACAGCCTGGCCATTATGTCACTGTGGAAGCATGTATGTGTGTGTGGGTGGCAAGTGTGTGTACATGTGAGTGCTTATGTGTGTTTCTATACAGCATGTATGTAAAGTTTTGTTATGTGTTCATGTTATACATGATCTACTGCATTTTTAACCAGTCTCAACCACATGTGTGTAACATGTGGCTGAGACGGTCTGTTACATATTGCGTGTCTTGGTGTATTTGTGTGAAATCATTCAGAACTGAGGTTAAGTGCAGCATTTCAAGGCATCCGAGCATATTATGAGTAATTGCTGGCATATATGATGCTGCCATACACACAGGCATACGCACACACACTGCAGACAACCTCTCGAAGATGAATGCATTTTTGATGAAAGCTTCAACCTTCTAATGTGGTACTTAGTGTTCCTTCACTTCTGATATGTTCAAAATGTTCTTACATAGCTCACACTGCCTCATAATGCAGGTGTTATCTATCACTCTGTCTACCTCCATTCATTCAACATGCAGCAGGGCTGAATCTGGATCTGACCTGTATCAATGTGCAGCCGGAGGTGTTATGCAGTAATATACAGTATATGGACCTTACCACCAAAAACAACTTGTATATTAAGATGAAATTATTATTCTCACTCGTTAGGATAAGGAATTATGTTTAGTGATTCATTTATGGTGTACAAAAGGTGACCTAACACTTCAATAAATCACACTTCTTTTAATACCACCCCCTCAGCTCACTCTTTTATAAAACTTGAGGCTGCACGATCTTTAAAGTGACGCAATTAGCAACATGGTACATTGGAGCGATTTCAAAATGTATTCTTCCAACACATTCTTGAACACTTAAAGACCTTCATTTTGTGTCTGTATGCTGTTGATTCTGATTTGTCTTCCATACTTTTTCATCCTCATGTCAAATCAGCTCCACTGTAATTTTTCACAGCTTCCTAGGGGCCCTGTCACGCTTTAATTTGTTCCTGTGGTTGATATAATAGTATAGTAGTATGGTATAGTATGGTATAGAATTGTAAAGTGATAGAGGACAGCCAACTACAATATCCCAACCTGCTGTCATCCATTTGGGAGAAGCGTGTTGAGCTCAGCTTATTTTTCAAATGTTTATTCTACATTTAGGACTATAACACATTTAAATCACAAAACTAATATCCGAAGTTAGGGCGACATTGTAAAGATGTAAAAACAGGTCTATTACCACATTATACACCTGTTTTTACATCTTGCAACTGCATGACACCTGGCTATATTGGACCAATCGTGACTGAGTGATCACGCCGGTGGTAAAAGATTGATAATAACTATGAGATTCCAAATCCTAAGGCACATTGAGTTTTGTTAACAACAACTAACAAAAGCCAAAATGACAAATGATACAAACCATCGCTCAAAATATAAGCGCAGCAATTCAAGGTCTTAAGTGGTAGAGTTGACAAATTGTTCCACAGTTTACCATAAACCTTGCCTCGTTTTATAACAAATAACTGAGGGTGAAAAAATAAAAACAATCCTTAAATGTTAGATAACAGAAGAAAATCTCCGCACTCAGCACACTCAGCAATCACCTGACCGCCTAAAAATGTGTATGGTGAAATCCCTCTTCTATTCTCCAGCTTTCATTTTCAATATATACACAAGATGAACACAGGAGGATAGAACACCAGGGAGAGGAGATATCAAAAAAGGCATCATGGTGTGATCAGAGGCGGATGCAGAGGCATGACACTCCTATTAGCACACAACACTGAACACACCCCACCCCCCTGCTAGTGCTTAATTGTATGCACGACAGTGTTTTCCACCGGTTACTCACATCTACAATACACAGCCAACTGATGCACCATCAACAAATGTGAATATAAATATTTTTTTTGCTGGAGACTTAAAAGGGACATAAAGTCTGGGACAAGATACCCTGGGTCAGTCTGCAGCACGCTGTCTCTAAACCTGAGTCATAGCCCTTTGTCTCCAGGTCCCCTGGGACACTGTCACAGCAGTAGAATTATTATTTAAAAAAATAACACATAGCTGAAGTTACATAGTTAGGAAATGACGCTCATATATATTGTCGGATGAGTAATTTTACAGTCGTGTAGCAATCAGCAGACTTGCCCCTGAGCCAGGCCATAAGCTATTACATAACACTGTCCCTTTGCCATCATTTGCCAACAGGGGATGACCTTGAGAGGCAGGCAGAGCCCCAGCCCAGAGAGGCACCATCAGACAGGAACCCGGCTGATTAAGGCTTTTATTCTGGCAAATCTGGAGGATTTCTGTGTAATAATGGTGCCCGTTTTCTATGGAACTGTCATGTCTGTCTGTGTGTGTGCATGTGCATATTTGTGCGCGTGTTCGTTTGAGTGTGAATGTGTGTGTGTGTTTGTGTGTGTGTGTGTATGTGTGTGTGTGTGTACAGGAGAGTTGGCACACAGAGGTGCTGGTGGGGATGAGACATGGCCATCATGCCTCAGTAAGGATGAGGATGTGGGATAAGAGGGACACACCTTCTTGCATACATACATTCTTACACACACACATACACACACACACACACACACACACACACGCACACACGCACGCACGCACACACCCTGGCCAAACTACAATACATCACACACACCACATTGTGTTGTACCAAAAGCCCTCCAATGCAAAGTCCAGCATAATCGATTAAAATCAAATCTACATTGCATAAAGCAGATGATGCTGATTTGTCTCATTACTTTGATAACGGATGAAAATCAAATCAATCTAAGCCGTGTTTGTGTGTATGCGCGCGTGTGTGTGCGCGCGTTTGGGCAGTGAGAGTAAGTCCAGACCAGACAAACCACGATCTTCTTCATATCGATAAGTCTCGTGTTCGCGTGCACAACGTGCAACAAGCAGCAGGGATCGATCCCACGGCTGCAGAGGTTATATCGATGAACGCTATTTGTCCTTATTGTAACCTGGGTCTCATTAATATCGCCCCACAACCATCAATAATCACATTATAATTGAGTCTTGTTGCCTGGTGTATATGCCCCATCACACACAGTTTAATAAAGAAGGAGTTCAGTGAAGGAGACACCGGGTGTAGCTCTGCATGCCTCCTTCTCCATCTCATCCATCCTACCTTAGAGGGTGCGGAGGGAGCGGGGAGAAGTCCGGTCTGATGTCTGCTCACAAAAAACCTGCGACGACTACAAACTGCTCCGGTGTCGAGCCTCTGTCACCGTCACGGTTCTCTCTCTCTCTCTCTCTCTGGGGTGTGTTTGCTCAGAGTCTGTGGGGGGTTCGGTCTGGCTTTTTAATGCGGGGTGGTGGCGGGGAGGGGGGGGGAAGAAAGTCGAGCCTCGACAGAAAAAAAGTGAGCGGAGCAGGTCCGTGCGATGCTGCGGCTGAGAACACACTGGAGCGCGGGCACGGAGGAGGAGACACATACCGGGAGAGAGAGAGAGGGAGGGAGGGAGGGAGAGAGAGAGATTGGTGCGTCCCTATCTCTCTCTCTCTCTGTCTCTCTATCTCTCTCTCTGGTTTTGGGCTAATGTCGCCACGAATAAAGCAAAATCAAGCGACAGCGATGAATGACACCTCACACACATTAACGCGTTGAAGTGATCTATGGCTTCCTGAGCCAGAAACGGTCCAAACTCCTGCTCGTACCCGATAGATTAAAACACCGAGAGGATTAAAGTAACTCAACGGTGTAGGTGTCCTTTCCGCTTTCGTCACCTGGTTTTCGCGCCACAGGAAACTATCCAGCTAATGCTCGCTAACCCGGGTTACCTGTCTGTGCTAACCAACTTATTCACCTGGTGAGTAACTTGAGAATTATTAGTAACAGCTGAATAGAGAATTAAACAATGTTTCCACTTCAAAATGTCGGATGGTTTTGTCTGCAAGTGGAAGTGCAATTCAATTGGTTAGCTAGCTAAGTGAATAAGCTAGCTGACTTCTGAAGTTTCATAATAACAAAATGCTGAAGTAATTGTATTCATGAGTTTAAGTGTGGCATATTTGTTTGAGTTATAAATAGTGACTAATTCAAGGGAATGAAAACATTGCTCTTGACGAGCAGTTAATTGATATTCAGCCACTTTTTGCTTAAGCTAGCTAAATACCTTTACAGCATGACAGGTACTAATACAAGCTAATGTTGGCAGTCAGCTAACTTCCTTGCTAACATTAGCATTCTAAAGGAGGCTAAAAATGGTAATAGTAACCTTGGTAGCACAAATCAGTTCATACAGCAGGAAGAATCGGTTTAAAAGAAGAGATTGTGTATTGTAGTTATTTTACCGTGAAGGATAAGAATAATTGTTGTGCTTTATATTTCAATAATAGTGGGTTCAGTGTTCAAACAGTAAATATAGTATTTTGTATTTGACCATTTATAAACATGCCTGTGTGTGATAGGGTGGTCTGCCGGGTGACAGATAATCATCACCATGGTGACCTGAAATTCGTATATCTTAAACTTTTTGTTAATTTTCATGAGGATGAGAAGCATGAGTGTAAGACTATCCCTGTGTCTCTATTTAGCGGCTCAGATTCAGCAGCTTTCTTCGGTTGATTCCAAAACGTTGAAAAGATTTCTCCATGTGTACCCTTAGCTGTTCGGTTGAGTACTTCTTTGAGTACATTTAAAAATAAATTCATCCGACATTTTTGCTTCGCTTTTTTCCCACCATTACCTCTTTGATAAGCAGTTTGTCACTGAAGCGCAATGAATCATGGGATACCGGTATGTAAGGATCCCCCCAGTGGAGCCTCCGTTGCTCACAGGTTGAAAGATACATTTGTCAGCCACATTTGGAGGAGCTTTCGATTTGGGACAGCCTAGTTACCATGTAATATGATGTATTTGGTCTACAAATGCTGCTTTCGAAGGATGTGGACCCCGAATTGAAATACAGCTAATTTGCCTTTTCCACAGAAGTTATTTGGACATGTATCAAATTAATAATGTGTTGTCAATGTTTGACATGTTTGCTTTTTGCTTATACTGATCTAAGCAGTGTGGCTCTGTGATGCTCAAGTAATGTTTATTTGTATTATTCTTTAGATATAAGAAAATGGATAAAGTCATACATGAAGGCATCAGTCTACAAACAGAGAGAGAGCTCACTTCACCAGTCTCCCCAAAAAGGCCAAGGACAGATTGTACACTGACAAACAACCACAGTGGGGAAAGGAAGTTTGACTTTCCTAAGCTTTGGACATTTCAGAAAAACACTGGCTCCCCATCATCAAAACAAACCCTGCAGACAGATTTGTTAGAAATGTGCCCAGCAGAAAGTGGGGATGTTCTAGATAATAAACCTCGTGAGCAACCACAACACTCCAATTTAATTGTCACCCCTTTTACAAAGGTGACTGCAGCACACACTGACAATGTGCATACAGGATTTTCTAAAGTCAGTTTTATCTCTGCTGAGAGACACCTCCTACATCTGGGGAAAGAAGAGCAGCCACCACTTACTGAAACTGACAAGCTCAGCTCATACTTGGGAGAGGATGCAGGTGGGGCATTAGCAGAGTCTCACACTTCAAAAGACACCAGCACTCACACGTCCAGTCAGCCTGATTGCAGACGGCTGGGGAAATCACTCGAAGACGAACCCCTCGGGGGTTGTTGCTCTCCCGCTGGAAACGACAAAGATGGGAGGCAGGTACAAAGTAATGTCAGTCAAGTCCAAGTATTCAGCCTTAGTTCAAGTGATGAAGAGGTCAGATGTCAGTCTGATTGCGCTCATGAACATGTTCTACATGACGCAGGTTTCCATAATACATGGAGCCAATCTGCTGAAGTTAAAGCAAGCAATCAGACAGAGAACAAACTGGAATTTTGTGAGAATATCCCTCTCGGCAAGGAAGAGGGAAGTAACAGATGTCTCTGTGATTATCAAGTCTCTAAATCCTTTTCTACAGACCCTGAAGAGAACCCCTCTGGGAACTTGGCAGACTTTACAAAAAATGAGAAAACAATACCAGAAGTCCAGACTTTTGAGAAAGAAAATGTTGCTGTCTCTGAGAGGGAAGCAAAAGTTAATAAGAATAGCATGAGCCAAACCCTTATCCCTTTTGTTGCTATATGTACCAAGGGGTCAACTGATTCTGGTGTTATGGTATTAACCAGAAATATTATATCTGAGAATGCAAGTGTTGAAGATGATGACTTCTGTGGGCTAAAAGGGGAACATGCCGCTGGCAAGATAATAGCCAAAGCTCTGAGTGAAGCGGCTGATCACACAACGGAGACCCCAATGCCTGCAAGAATCAGCGAAGAGCTTGGTGAAGGAGATAATGATCCAGGCCCTTTCAGTGTAATTGACCCTGCAATGTGGAGTGAAACTGACAGGGAGGCTAAGGAGAAATGCTCTAACACAGGGAGTACCGCAGCTCTTGAAAGATTTCCATCAGTAAAAGTCAGCGAGAGGGAAACACAGGACGTTTCAGCTCACGACCAGGCCGGGCACAGAGACAAAGAGCATCAAGCTTGTTACATCCCAATCAACAAAACACAAGGGATGGATAGCAATGAAAGCAGATGTCAACGGAAATCCAGTCCCAGCAGTGGTCCCGACAGCCCCACAAAACCTCCTCCTGCTTGGGATGGAGAACATGAAAGTCATAGGTCTGTGAGATCTCAACTGAAGGAGCAGGATCAATCTGACTGTTTCCCTGTCAGTCTCGACCATCTGAAGACACAACAGGTTGAATATTCACAAACAGAATCTGCCAGAATGGACGCGTCATCTGAGGTAAAAGAAGGAGAAGACATGATAAGATTTTTCAATCAAATTAAAACTGATGAGATCTTGGAGAAAGAAATAAAGTCAGATGAACTTATGCAAAACAATGAAAAACACAGAGAAAACTCCAATGAAATATCAATTGGGGATTGCATCAGTGACTGGACAGAAGGAGAAATTAGTAAATGTTACAATAGTTTAACTCCTGTTGAAGATGAAGAGACAACTGAAGAAAAGAAAAGAAACAAAGTGACAAAGGTTGGTGAAGAAAATAAATCCGACGGGCAGGAAAATTCAGATGTGTTGGTGAAATTAGATCATTATCTGCAACTGTCACATGTTGAACGGACAGAGGGCAACATAAGTAAAAGTGACAACACATTAGGCCAAGTTAGTCAACGTGAACAAGGAGATGAGCTCAATTGTTTTCCAGATTCTCTAAATAGAGCTCAGACAATAATGGTTGAAAGTAAAGACGACCTTGCATTCTCAACTTGTGCTTCAGTAAGTGATGCAGTTGTGCCATGCCAGAATGAATCAATCCATTCTCAAAATGCTAACAACAACACCACTGCCCAAATCTGTAATGACAGATTTTCCCCAGCGCCATCTGTCTTCACTTTCTATGACCGGGCGCCTGGGGGTTTTGACACTTTCGAAAAGATCCAGCTCTCAGCAGATGACGATGATGCTGATGATGATGCTGCCGGCCTGGGCAACAGCCCTCTCCTCACCAGCTTGCCTAGGCAGCTGTTGAAAACAGCTGAGCGACAACTTTACTGCTCCATGCCAGGGGCAGAGAGTGACAAGTATGAGGAGATACCAGGAGAGGAGGAAGTGGGCAAAGAGAAGGTGGCAAGATTTCAGTGTCACAGCGACAACATGGCACATGAATGTTTAAGCAGTGACTCCACTTGTAATGAGCTACCGAACTCTATCTCCCTGGCAGATGTTATTATCCTCGGATGGCCAGAGCAACAGCTTAACTGGGACTCAGTCTGTGATTCCACTGCACACATCCTGGATGAAATGAACCCTCAGTCAACCTCCTACACTGTTTCCGATGAAAGTGACAGTCCATCTGATTTAAGCGTCTACCCTGAGTTTGAGATGAGGAAACAGTACAACATGGTCCTGAAAGAGCTAAACTTGTTTTTTGACATCAGTATAAATGATTTTGCAAATGACAGCAAAGCATCAACACCAGAGCAATGTAGCGACACAGCTGAAGCCATGGAGGTCGATGTTTCAAACTGCAAAGAACATCTCATCAGCCCAGAACTACGATGCCCCGCGTCATTAGGTAACTACAAATAAAAAGACTCACCTTCACTGTACAGTACAAAATGAATTAATTTGGTCACTTCTTCTCATTTGTCCGAGACCATGCACCAGTATAAATCTTTCTTAAACATACATAAATTAATCCAGTGCAACTTTGTGTGCTACTTTTTCTGTGTGTCCAGTCATTCCAGCAAATGACATTACCGGTAATTAAAATCACAAATCATTTTTACACAAGCTTTAACATGTTAGCTACTGAACCATAGAGGTGTTGGTTGGCAGAGTGAGCCACCAAGCTCAGTCTGCCAACAAGCTGCTTCCTCTGGAGTCATATTGAGCGAGAAGAGGGAGACTTTAAATTGGGGTTGTAAACCACATTACTGCAATGAAAAACTGTGCACATGTAGATCAGTCAGTTGATAGTTTTTCTATAAATGTCTAATTACTTAAAAACATATCAGCCACAATAACCTCTCATACATAGATTATAGATGTCTTTAAGCTTCTGGGGTATATAATCACACCAGCTTGATCCAATTACGTGATGTGTCTTGAGAGGTCATATAGCTAATGTTTTGGTGAAAAAAGATTGCAAAAGATTATCAATGTACAATAAAATTGGTATATAAAGGACATTAATAGAAATTCATAGAGGGCAAAATCTCTACCATTTAGACCAAACCAGGTTTTCCTGTAGTTTTTTCCTGTCACATTCAGATTCACTGAAAAATGTTGTGTTGAAGCATTGGTCGGCTAAAGGGAGATGATTGAATCACGGACAAAATGTTGTTCAGGTTAACATGAATAATAGCATGAGGAAAATTTTACATGAGGGTGAGACCAAGACCAAGCTGTCTTTTTTGAATGAATTGTCTTTATTGTAACCATTATTAATATTCAAAAATCAGTGCCAGTAAAAATATCTTGTTCCTTGTTTACTGTTAAGATGATGTTAAAGAAGACTCAAGCCTGGAAATGTCTGGAGGTGATCCAGTGGTTTCTTGTACCAGTGGCAGCTGTGATGGCGAGCAGGAGGTGCCCTTTGGCAGCCACACAAGCCAGGAAACATCAATGGACAGTGCAGAGAAGCACAAAGGTTGAGAGAGTTTACTCTTTTCAAATCAAACAAAAAATATACATAAAAAAGCTTTTGATATTCAGGGGAAAAAAAACTAATATCAATATAGTCTTAGCAATCTCTGTTGTTAACAAGAGCAAGAATATATCTAGAGCTAAATAATATTTTGCTCACCCAGAGAACTTCTTCAGAACCCAAAAGTTTCAACCGTTAAATGACAAATCTGAAAAATACTAAATAAAAACATTTTAATTAGACCTAACTGTTCTTTGATTCCACAGTTTGTTTGTCTTGTTTGCCTAACCCTGTTTTCCCTGAAGTTTGGGTGATGGACTTTAAAATGTGAGCTCAGTTAATTCAGTAAGGAAATGCAATTACTTTTATTGATTTGTCTTTTCAAATTGACACAGCTACCTCTCATGAATATTCAAATATGCATTTCCCTTTCTCAATAGATTATGGATTGATACAAACCACCACGAATGCAAAAACATTGTTTGAGGGTAAAACGGCATCAAATAAGACAGAATTAGCGAGTCCTTCCTGGCTGTCTCTGACTGTCCCTTTTACTTTCAGAGCTGCAGGGGATGGATCAGAGGAGGAAAATGTGGTCTCCGTCTTTCGGGTGTCCACCATTGTTTGAGCAACAGTTCCACAGTGAGTTTTATGTTCTATTAGTAGATGAATTACCACTCAACATTTTCTTGATAAAATCATTGGTTTTTTGGGGGGTCCTATTTGTAGGTCAAAATAAAAAAAAGCAAGGACTCTCAATCATTTTGGAAGTTGTATGGGCCCTTTTTACGGCAGACATTCTGACATATCATTGTTGGTAAAGCCAGAGGTGCTGCCGGGATTATATTTCATTGTACGATCAACTGCCGGCCAGACCAAGGGTAAGAGAGATTGATTTTGTTTGTGTGCTTATTTTTAAATTTATTTATTGTGGTTTAGCTGAGGGGCACGGACTTCAACTGGTAGAAACACACAATAAAAACATCCACAGCACGGCTTCATAAATAGTGCTAATAAAAGCGGGGAGTGTATGAATCAGTTGTTTACCACACAACTCGTAGTCACATATTAATTATTTTAAATGACTGAAGAGAAACGTGCAGTAAATTCAGAGAGGCAAACATCTGAATGTAGACTAACTACAATTTGCAAAACAAAACCAAGGTGAGGCAACAAACAATCAAAAGGATCGATGCTTCATGATGTGATCAAAAATCAAAGCGCAAACAGTAGATTCTTCAGTCGTGAGACACAGTGGATGCAGCCAGAGAAATGCATCTCATTCTCAAGCACATTGTTTGTATAAAAATGATCAAGATCGTGAAACAAAGACATGCACCACACGTACAGGATTACTGCTGCCGGTGCCAGTGGGGAAAGCACAGGTTTGACAACAGAATGAATGATGGCTGGATTCCATTTGACTTCTTCAGCTTCGGGCTCCTGGTGTTTTTCCTGGTGGTCCACTGTCACACTGACCAGGTTTACATGAACACTAATATTCAGACTATTGACCTCATTCAGAATAACCATTTATTTAGATTATTGTGTGTTTAGATGTGTTGTGAGTATAATTTTCCACTCATATTTGAGTTCATATGTTATGAGTAAGGTCTAATAATTACCTTAATTATGCCATTATTTCGTACATTATTCTGCCAGTTTTAAAACTCCAACCTGAAATAGCTTAATGCATGATGCTACCATATTTATTACCATTTTGGGTGTTATCTTTCTAATTATGAAAGCTACTACTTTCCATCTTGTGTACACCAGTGGCTTTGTCAAGCAATTGATATCTTCTGATAGTTAATGTCAAAAAATGTTGTGATTTAGACTTTAACTGTGTGACAGAGAACTGTCTTGTGACCGTAGATGTGCCTTTTTTTGGTTTCTGCCATCGGTGCTCGCTCTCTTAGCAAATATTTCTCTCAACCATTGCTGCTCTCCTTCGCGATGGAGGGATGAGTGAAGTGTTTGAGTCCAGGGGTGAATTTTGTTGCAGCCTAATCCCATACGATTGAAGTAACCGGGGGTCAATTCTTCCAACCTTAAGAGACTCAACATACCTCCATACTGCTCCTGTAGTTCCATCCAAGTGTACCAAAGCCCTGACATTCAAATTTGACCATGTTTTTAGCCTAAATGTCCTCTGATATATTCCTCTGGAGCCACATTCACACAGGGATCACAGCAGACATTTAGCCAAAAACATGGTAGAACTTTAATGTCAGGTCTTGGAGGACACCACAGGAGCGGAATGGAGGCCTTTTACTTTTCTGTTGTTTTGTTTGAAGAAGTGGTAACCATTTACTTAAATAAGTTTGGATTCGGCTGCAACGCTGTTTACCCTTAAAACTGAACCCATGAAGGTTATTGTGGATTCAAACCCTTCACCCATCCCTCCATCGGCATAGTCGTGAGTAGATAATGAGCGCATTTTCATTTCTGGGGGAACTATCCCTTTAAGACAAATGTCTGGATTCATTCTGGGGCTTTGGGCCGAAACAAATTAAACTAAATGTAGATGTACAGTAGATTAAATGTAGAGAACAGAATGAACTCACTAATAACACTCCTGTGAGTTACAGTACACACGTGTCTGTGTCATCCAGGACTGCTTCATTAATGTGCTGCTGTTATGTTTGTCTTATTTATATAAATGTTTTTGTGTGCAGGACCCCCAGAGCCGCACAGAAGACTGGAGCCTCTGACAACGTGCAAACGTCCGATCCGGGTTGGTCTTTCAAAGAGAGCCAAGACCAAACACCTGCACTGTCCCCACCCCTACAAATGACCATCAGCAATTAAATGAAGGTGATGTGTGCATGCATGTTACTGAGGCTCTTAAATGTCTCCTTTGTTGCAATGTTCAAAAGCTCAGATGTTGTTCTTCTTATTTTCAGTATATTGTGTATGGTGCCTCTGCTCTCCCTGTTTTTCTGAGTGATTGTTGGTCCTATGCATTTTAACTACAGCTTTACCTTGAGAGGGTTGTCTCCACAAGATGGGCTCTGTCATATGTTCATATTTACAGTACTTGCATTCTCACATATTGCTTGGTGAAGTTTTTCCAGCTAGAATGAGAGCAGATTTTAAACATCCCCCAATATTTATATATTTATTATATTTATTGATTTAGCTTATTTACCTCTCTTTCCATTCACATTGGTTTTAACCATACGTGTATATGTTTTTATATTTTTATTATAAAAGTATATAATGCATTCACCATTATACTCAGGTTTGGTATATGTAATTGGTACTCATGCGTTTGATTGTAGGTGTATTGATACGATATGCTTCTCGTTCCTGTGATGTGTGGGTGTTTTCAGTCATGGTTAAAGGGCTCAGTATGTTCTGTTAGTATATTATTAAATGGGTTCACATGTAGTGCATGCAGCATATCCTAAAGCAGTTCTGTGGGAGGTTTGCCGGAGTTTCATTTCAAAATGCCCTCTTTGCCCTCAGAATTGAACAATGTAACTGGATATACAATGTTTTTGTTCTTCATGTACACAAAATACAGTGTGTGACTATATCCTAAGCAAGACATTGATCTTTACTCATTATTGTGAGAAACAAGGAGAATTAACTCACTTAATGAATAGCAAAGAGTATCAGCTGTTTCTTTCCCAATCATAATATAATCACGAGCAGTATATTATTTATTGTAGAATCAGAATAATTTATTAACGACCAAGCAACTAAGATTGTGGAACTACGTTTGGGTGCAGGTACAGCATGGAAACAGCATAGTGCAGATATATGTTATATCATTACTGTTGGAGAGATTCCTTATGGCTGTGCTGAAAAAAAGAATTTAAAAACTGGATGATTTGGTGGCCTACAATCTGTAGCGCCTCTTAGAGGGTGATGATTAGGATGCGGGTCAAATCATTTTTTTGTGCCCTTGTGATGGTGCATTTGTGGTCTAGTGATTGACTGTTGAGGCTACTGTACCAAACTATTATGGATGAAGTGGATATGTTTTCAGTGATGGCTGTGTAGAGGAGGATGTTACTGTTTTGGTTGTTTCAGAAAAAACTCTTTTTGATTGGCTTTTTTAAGCCCTTTATGTAAATATCTGTGTTTCCCACAGAATTGATTCAGTCTGTGGTGATAGTGAAGGGGCACCTGCACATGCATGCAGTGCGCTTTCACATGTGACAGAGCCACAGTGAAGTTCTTGTTTATGAAAGAACGGCATTAAATGCTACTCGCAGGTAGACACACAGCTGCAATAAGATCCGGTTGTCTGCATGGACGGTGAAGACATTATGGACACTACCCTTGGTCTGAGGGAGGGAGAGACCAAGCGAGTATGTGCCAAATACCGCAGAAGGCGGCTCAAGATTTCAAGATTTCTGATGTTATTGTAAGAAGTGCAGTTTTTTTTTCATTATGTAACTGTGGTAGGACAATCTAGGTAAATAATTGGAAACATTTATTTCCATTTCATATTTGGTAAAAACCTTGTTTTTTAATTTGCACCTAAAACTAGTTCTAATTGTCCCCTCAGAGAATTTTATCAAAAGTATTAGACCAGTGTTTGATGCACTTGTGTTCCTTCAGGATTTTGAAATAAGATTCTATTCATGTCTGATCTATTCCCTGAATCAAAATGTTTTCCACTAAAAATAATAGTGATTTCTAGGAAACAGTTTGTTTCAATGACCAAGGTGCCTCAGCTGGCAGACAGGCAAGTGCAAATCACAAAGAAACGATGCCACGGTAAAGCTTTGCAAAATAATTGGATTCAGCCGCGACACATTCAATCTGCCTTTTTAATCAGATAGAGTCTTTGTAGGACGTGGGGGTTGAATTATATTTTATTTCAGTTGATAATGGCTTTGTCAGTGATATAGCTGCATATGAACAATATTTGCCCAGTTTGTTTGCTGATTTGTTGCGAGGCTTAATCTTGTATATATGTATATATGTATATGTATATTTTTCTCACTTAGCTGGAAACTTATTCCAATCAGTGAATGGTAATGACAATTTTTTATTCCAACAAACTGCCAACTTCTTAATACATTATTCATAAATCAATTTCTACTATTGTAAATGTTCCATTCATTGTTTTTAATGAGGTCACATTTGTGTTTCCTGTTGCTAAAATAGCATTTCATCTATTTCTTTCAGATGACACAGGAACCGGTAATCCTTCGTTTAGTAACACCTCACTTAAAGTGCAGTGGAGTGTATTAACTTTGCAATACTCTTACATAATTGTCACATTTCCACATGTATTGTTATCAGAGTGGAGAATTAATTCCAGACAGTTTTACAGTTAATGAACCAGACTGTTATTAGGAAGTCTGCTCTGTTCCAAAAATGTGTTTGGCCTACATACTATCAGTTAGGTGAAAGTAGACTAATGTGAGCTGCTGCAGCTCCTAGATGAAGAAAAATAGTCTATTAGATAATAACAGAAATTACCATAAAAAAGCATTTATATATAATTTTTTTGATCACACAAATGACTGTTTAGATTATTGTAGCATATGCCTCAAATGTTTATGCGGCTTCAACTGTCTACTGAGCAATGCTTTAAGCGATTTAACCCTGTACCGCATACTTTAGCCCCAAGGAATTTAGCTAAACTGTTGGTTGTATGCTCTTGTTGGAGACCATTACGTACAATAATGCAATCGACCAATACTTACTGGCAAAAATGGAAAATACTTAATTAAATTAAAAGAAACTTAAAGGTTCAGTGTTTACAATGTAGTGACATCTAGTGGTGAAGTTGCCTGTTGCAGGTGAATACCCCTCACTTCACCCTCCCCTTCCATACATGAAGGAGAACCTGTGTTAGCCTTCAGCTTTCATAAAAGGTATTAATTTGTCCAATGTAGACTACTGTAAAAAACATGGTGACCTCCGTAGAGAGGACCCGCTCTTGATGTAAATATAAAATATTTCAATACAAAGGGCCCATTCTAGGGTAAAGAAAACAAAAATTCGTACAATTGAGATGAAACACGCTAGTGAAAACATCGCTAATTATATTCAATTTCTGCCAATATCCCTTTCACCAATATCTTGAAAGAAAAACTTTTTTATGGATAACTTAAAATAAAACCCCAAAGAAAAGAAAAAAAATATTTATAATCGCTTTCTCTAAACTTCTACCCGCTGCCTCTCTGTGTAACATGAAAGAGACATTTCCGCTTTAGAAACAGCGAGAAGACTTCAAAAGCTCCAGTGGAGCCAGAATTCCTCTTTTATTTGTATTCTTAAAATATTAAACTACTCCTCCCCCTAACTCTAAAGCCTCACAGTGTAATTCACTTTTTATATTATCAGTTCGCAGTGTAAACCGTGTAAAACAATACCACAAATGAAACTTGGCAGTGATTTACATTCCTATGTTTTTATTTTCCTCCCCAGCACCAAAATTAAGGGGATTATGCATGCATAAATTTGTTTATCTTCATTAGCAAATAAGAGGGAGGCATTATCCCAGCGTGAGCATCATGGTGAGACCTTGAAGATTGAGAACACAACTACTTCTTACTCGCTTTAAGCCAATACAGATTCTTGCATGACTCCCCTGTGTAGGAAGACTCACAGAGCCCTGTGGTCAGAAACCTTGGAAAACGAGGTGATTATTAACGGGCCCAGCCAATATGTCTTCAATAGCTCATTGTCTTTCTTTCTTACACGGCTTTCACATGAGAGCAGTGATTAACAATTAAAACGTTTGTGAACATGAAAATAATGGCTTAGGTTTCCTGTAAATCACAAAGGCTTTATCTTTACCTCAAAGTCAAATCCAGTTTAGGCGAGGTACACACATTGCTGGTATTGGTCTGTTATTTACATCATTGGTTTTGTTTCAGTACAGTGGCTGAAACATGTTTGCATCATCATCGAAGGAGCTGTGATATTACATATATTAGTTTCTGCAGCAATTAAACTATAACTATCTTCCCCAAGCAAGGATGCCAAGCTTAAACTAACAGTTTGCCTCCCGAACAGAATACACTACTGTACGTACTCTCCCTCTCACAGACTAGGCTTGCATGTATTTGCTGCCTGTTTCGGATCAATAGCAATCACTGGGCCACAGTAGCTGATTCAGATGATCGAATTGGAGACTAAAAATACACTGGAATATCTATTTTCCCTTTACAGTACTGAGTTTGCTGCTGGACTCCAAGACCAGCAAAGTGACCAGAACTACACACATTTGATTCCCCCAATGTCATATAATGGATACATTTGTCACAAGTACACGATACACTTCATTTTCAATCAAATGGGACAACACTGGAAGGCAGCTCTGACAGAGACCCTGAAGTAGACGAGGACAGAAATAGAGTTCAGTGGCGTATTTCAAATTTAAAGTTGTTAAGTCACACTTGATTCATCTCGCCCAAGCCTCAAGTGGACCATTTATGAACACTTGAAATCTATCCAGCCGCTGTTTCATTCCGGTCTCCGTGCACAGTAATCTCTACTTTGGTACAGAGTGGAATGAAAGGTAGTGGGCCAGGAGGAGAGACAATAAGAGGATTTCACAGTTGAGTGTTGTGACACAACTTTGCGTTATTGTTTTGCTTGCCTTCTGGAGAGCTGTAATTAAATTGGCGCTGACTGGACAGGAGACCTGTTTGAGCGCAAAGAACACCAGCTTTGGTTGAATAAACAGGATCCTCACGGACTCATAACAGAACAGATCAACTAGAGTCTGTGGAGGGGGAGGTGGTGAGCATACACAGCTCTCCTGTGGTTTTATGAAAGGTCTGCTCTCAGAATGGTGGAGAACGCTGCCCTGTGAATGGTTTAGAGGAAGTGTGGACAAGGTTGTTTGTTTACATGCCATGCCTCAGAGTGTCCGAAGATTTGAAGGTTTTTCTGTAGCCCTTGAACTCATTGTGAACTTTGGTACAATTTTGAATCAATGCTGTTTGCTCAATTGCCTCTTATATAAAAGACAATGAATAGTAAACTATACTGTGAGAAGTGAATTGTTTGTGGAACTTAAATGATTCATCATTGTGCGACATCTCTGACAGATTATAAGAAATCCTATACAAGATGATTACCTGTACTATGAGCACAGCTTGTTGGAGTTTTTGAGAGCTCTAAACAGGACATGTATTTAAAAGATAAAGGGCATTATTAGAAAACATAGTGCACTATGTATTCAGTAGTGAGTGATTTCAGGCACAAGGTTAGTTTTCTGTGTGATACTATGAGGCAAAAAAAAACAACTGTAGCAAAAACAAAATTGCCAACATTAAAAGTAAAGGTCAAAAAATGCACAAAGAATCTCAAGGTGCTTTTAAACCGTGCATCAACCATTAAAAAACAGATTCCAGCAGAGTCAGAAGTTTGCTACATTTATCAGTGGCACTCAGGTTTTTAAGATGTGTTAAAAATGTAAAAATCTTTGACCATGATTTCCCCACTCAAGTGCATGGTTGAAATGTCAGAGGTAATGAGCAGTGTAAGGATTTTCCTCTGTACAGGAAAAGAAACCGCTTTAACTTCTATAACAGTGAGTCATATACTGTTGTTCAGAGGTTGTTATGGACTACGGTAAATTCTGACTATTTCTCACAGTTACAGTGCCTCAGCTTTGTAGGTCAGAATAGGACAGCCTCTGCCATACAAAAAAATCCTCATTAGGGTCCATAACATCAAGCGCTGTTGTGAGCATCAGTGGAATCTGCTGCCGATCAATGAGGCAGATGGTGAGGCAAAGTCCAGATGATTGTGTGGAGCCTGATTCAGGTCCAGGGCCTATCAGCTAAAAGAACGTAGGTGAGGCCATTAAGTAATGGCCTGAATTAACAAGTGGCAAAATCTCTCATAATTCCATTATGGTACTTTATTACGTGCATGCTCCAGATCCAGTTTCATCCACCCACACTCAGAACACTGGCCTTTCATATCCCTGCTGTCTACAGTGTTCAGGCATGAAGCTAAATGCTGTACGTTTCTCTTCAGAAACAATCGTAATGTCGCACATAAGACTTTGTGAGGATTTGAGAAATCCATGACTTGCATCTGACATCTGCAGACTCAGTACAGATTTCATTACACACTCACATTGGCCTGATTAAACTCACAGATGTTCCATGAGTGTGTTAGTGCTGAAGCACAGTCACTGAGCTGATGTGAAAATGAGGGGCTGTCATAAATTTGCTGAACCCCATGACTAATCGCTGTCTGCCTCTCGGCTAACACCACAGGCTCGATGGGAGAGGGCCTTAATCTGCAGAGGACTTGCCATTGAATTTGTTCCCTCCTCCTCTAGTTTGTGTGCTAATCTGTTTAAAAACAGCAACTTCTTTAATGAGCTGCTAATGCTAAATTATATTACAAGAAAAGTCACTTAGAAGTAAAACAGTTGGGGCACATCCCGCAGAGCCCGTCTTTTTTCAGAAGTGACCCTCACAGAAATTTGATGATTGAAAACGGGGGCGAGCTTTGGTTCTTCTCAGGAAAGTTCTTGATGAAGCTGGAACAATCAGCATATCTGTGACCGGACTGGACAGGAAATTTAAGCTTTTTCTAAGCAGATGTGACAGTTTTCTCGTTCTCATGCACTGTTGTAGCTGTGGACATTTCCAAAACAGTATTGTCGAATATTTCATGGCTGCCATTTCCACAGTCGAGTGATAATCGGTTTATTGTAGCTCTGTGACTTGGTTCACCGGCAAGGAAATGCTGCAGAGCAGGAGCTTAGGGGAGCAAGCAAAGACAAAGACATGTTATTTTCTTTCAGCCTTTAATCAGATTTACAATATTTTTTTTTGAAGGATACTGGCAAGCATTTGTCTTCAAACGCACACTTCTTCTTTCTGAATCATATTGAGACTTTTTCTTTGTGACCAAAACAGCAATTAACTTTGTATTGAGGCTTCTAACTGGGAACATTAAAGTATTTAGTCTGAAGATAAAGTAACTTTTAATAGAATTTAGGCTGCGAGACATGGTGAAAGGATAGAACAGAAGAATAAGACATAATTATCAGTTGTTCAATTTTAAAACCATGCCTAGAAATATAGAGGAAATACAGTTGCTGATATCAGTTAGTTGTTGTTATACAACTTTGAAAGCAAAATATCTTATCTAAATAATATTTTAACTGAGGGGCAATTTAGTATAAATATCCCTTGCTCCTAGAAAATGTATGTTTATGGAGATAACATGACTTCGTTGATGAGGTTAATATTTTGGGTTTTGATTGAATCAATGATTTTAATTAATTATATTTGACAGAGTGACCTGACTGTGGCAAGACTCTTGCTTATCACCAAATACCTGCAGATCTAATTTAGATCTAATCTGCCCAGAGCCTAAGCTGTAATCTGTGTTTTGTCCTAATTAGCAAATATTAAAGCACTAGAATAAGATGGCGAACATCAGCACTTGATGCTCATGTTATTGTAGAATTATAATTGATACGAGATTCTGACTAAGGTCAACTAAGGTGTGGTATCTCAGTTTCCTGGTCAGGAAGAGGACCTTAGAACCAAACAGATGTGGACGTGTCAAGTCGGCAAAAGTCTCTTGTTCAATGTTATTCAACCCAAATGTAAACAACATGCTGCTGTATCGTCACCACACAGTATTTTAATCCTCATACAACCAACAGTCTAATTTTACAAGCATCGTGATGCCTCACTAACTGCTGTTGCTTTGGCAGTGTCATTGTGTGCATTTTAGCATGCTGACATTAGGATTAGGAAAGCACCACTGTGCCCAAGAGTGAAATATATAATAGATTAATTTACCAACAATTTCTGATCAAATGTTTAGCCTTGGTTGGTTGATGCAAAACCAACCGTCATTTTAAAAGCAAAGGTGCAAATAATAAGATTAATAATTTTTGTGAATAACATGAATGTTATCGGTGACACTTTCCTCGTACTACTTGCTGGGAAAAAGGCCGATTTCCAGATAAATGCAGATAGAAACAGGATATTTCTGTCAGTGCAAAGTAATAAATCCATTGCATTCAGAGTCCTGATAGATGTATGAAAGCATCACCATCGAGGGTCAAAGTTGTAACAGGTATAGATGAAGCCTGAGTCACATGAAAGAAAAGTAACCTTTTCTGGTTGTCAGCGAGATTGCTGCAGACTCAAATACATGTAGAAGGTGCTGAGGCTGCCCGATAAAGAAAGATGCTCTAAGCAGCCCTGTGGTATTGATCTTGAACGCTGATACTTGATTTGCTCTGAGATACGTGTACACAAACTGTTGCTCTGTTTTAATTTGTGTGGCTGGGGGTCTCGGAGTCAGCGTTCCCTGTGGTACTTAATTAGGTGTATTTATTTCTGCTGTGGGAGAGACGGGTTTGTCGGGGAAATTGTTTATAGTGCATTGATCCTACACACTAATTCTCATTCCACACAACACACTTATTCACAATGTGACATTTATTCTCTCATTGATCTCCAGGGTGCTGTTCCACAGCAGCCATGACGGAATGGCTCTGCGGCTGTCGTTGCTGCCTGGGTCTTGTACATGTGATAACACACAGAGATGACGGATGTACTCATGTTTCACATTCGCTATCAGGTGATCGCTGGTGATAGGCAGAGACTTATGAGATAGCATGGAAATTACTGATTGCAAGTAAGAATAGGAATATGTGCTCCCGGATTGCATCAGTC
Organism: Pseudopleuronectes americanus; assembly: GCA_038501795.1. NCBI lineage: Eukaryota > Metazoa > Chordata > Actinopteri > Pleuronectiformes > Pleuronectidae > Pseudopleuronectes > Pseudopleuronectes americanus. The sequence goes on along the minus strand of CM076734.1, from coordinate 4,802,111 downwards.
TGCGAAATTGAATGCTGAGGTGTTTTTGCTATTGGTCACTTAAAATAGTCTATGCCTATAGAGGATGATTTAATGTTGTCTCTGGCTGCTGCACGACCTTTATAGGAGGAACAGACTCTAACCATTGGAAAGCTCTGCTGGGGACCACTTTTCTGCTACATAACCATGCTATATCACTAAAGTCCCAATGGATTGTGGATTGCAAGATTTTCTAATGGTCTGAGGCAGTCTGTCTCTTCTTTCTAATGTCATGACTCAGCATTTTGCAGCATCATAGCAGCACAGAAGCAGCACTAGACATCAAGGTTCTAAATCTCAAGACTGGGAGCTGATAGGTCAGTCGAGCTAGCGTTGGTAATCCCGGAAAAGATAGCAAGAGCAGGCTAAATTTGAATCTGCTGCCGATAAATCCCCCCCTCTCCCCTCAGCCCTCTCACCATAGCTACGCTCCAAAACACATTAGACACATTAGCGCGCAGAGTGACAACTGCCAGAAGTTGTCTTTTCCGGAACTGCTTGCTAACTTCTGGCTATTGTCTCTGCTTTAGCAGTGTATGTGTCTGTGACCGAAGCCTTGGCAGCATGCAGATTCGAGCTAGGGTTATTGAAGAGTAGAGAATCTTCTTCCTGTTTACACTGGCACACACATATCCAGTGTTCATGAATGGTTGTGTGTGCTGAATGGACAGAGACAATTTTTAATACAAAGATGTAAACATATTGGTGTGGATGTTGCCTTAAACATCTCATCAATACACTTGATCACCATCAAATCGATTGTCCTTGGGCTACATGCAAATAATTGTGGCTTCATAAGCCAATTGTAGACAAAAAACAAGCAAATATACAAAACACTAAATACATAATTCATCTTCAGTTACTACTATCACAGCCTCCTCAGGTGCTTTGAGCAACTGGAGAAAAATCTGTCTTGATTGCATCTCTGATGTATTTACTCATAACTTAGGTAAACTGCAGCAGTCCAGCTGGCTGGCTTGATAGATGGATGGATTGCTTCATTTTGTGCAGGGAGCAATAGTCTTTTCTGTTAATTGGCACAGTTGTGACGTTTTAAGGAAGCAGGTTAAAGAATAAACTCTGCTACTTATTTCTCCCACTTTCTTCTGTCTCCTCGGTCCCCTGAAGGCCGTCCTGTCACAATGACTAAACTACAGAGCAGTGTGAAAATGTTTGACCTCTGCAGGAGGGATTGTCGATACTCCGACTGAGAATCACACCTCTTCGATCAGCTGTCTCTCACCCCCTCACAGGGATGAGCTGATTTGTCAAAATCCTCCAGAATAATATTGATGTTTTTGAAATTGATGTCTGTGTTGGCACAGAGGCTAATAAATTGGTTTGATGTGGTCTAAGAAATTAAATACATGAGAAAATAGGGATATTAGAGCAGCTGATGAAATAATATGGTCAATTTTGGGAATATAAAAGTAAAAGCATTATGGAACGGAACGATAGAAGACAAAACCAGGATGAATGCATATGAGAGTTCATAGACAAGCAGAAATACAGCTCCTGTGTAAGCCAGTGAACATTTATATCTCTTCAAAATGAGGACAACAGATCGATCCAGTTTAAGAAAACAATGTTGGACTGTTTCAATCTGAACTTCGATTTAGACTCCCATGGTCTCGTTTCAACACTCCCCCCTTTCCAGAGACTGGGGCCGTGAGGGAACCACTGCTGCAATGCAGCAAAACAAATCGCGAGAATCAAGTCAGTGTGTGTGATTGGCAAGACGCTGCCTCTCCCTTGTTTCTCCATCTTAATTTCACTTTGTTCCATCTCTGCTTGAGCATCATGATAAACACAGGCTCAAGCTTAATATGGAGATTAGATGAATAAATGAAAACAACTGTTGTGTATTTTGCTGATAACTGACTTGTGTTTTTCACTGATTGCCAACAGCACACACTTTATTCAGATAGCCATTGTTAATAAATATATTATTGATAATTTAATTGAGGAAAATATACTGCTTCTTCAAAGTAAAGTACAGCCTGGCTGTGATTTATACATCAAAGTTATTCTTTGTTCCTTCAAGGCTCTATTGTGATAAAGCGTCTTTACATCTGCCACCTACAACATTCACTTCCAGAGGTATTGTACAGCCGCACTCCTCCAGAGTTTTCAAATATACTGAGCATGTGGATCAAACAAACTCTTTCATAAAATACTCGGCCAAGGAAAAGCTCTGACAAAAGAAAATATAAATATAATTTCCTTCATCCACAGGCCATATAAACTCACTAATGATATAATAGACTGGCTGGATCAAAAGAAAGTGTGCACAGCTCTCTTTGTTGACCTTTCTAAGGCCTTTGACACAGTGGATCATTCTATTCTGAAGCAACGCCTGCTTGATATAGGTTTATCTGAGCAAGCTGTTGGCTGGTTTACTAATTATCTGTCAAATAGAAAGCAATGTGTTTGTTTTGAAGGCAGCTCATCCACACTGCTAAATGTCTCTACTGGTGTGCCACAGGGCTCAGTTCTGGGCCCAATTCTGTTTGTTATCTATGTAAATACATTGGGCAGTAACGTCCCAAATGCCAAATTTCATTTTTATGCTGATGACACAGTTATATACTGTTGTGGCACCACTCTTGCCGAAGCCCTTGGCAACTTACAAATTGCTTTTAACCTTGTGGAAAATCAGCTCATTGAATTAAGACTTGTCTTAAATGCCGCCAAAACCAAACTGATGATATTTTCCAATGGCAGGAAAGTGCCTGTGTCTTCACCCAGCATTTTATCATTGCGAACTTGTGAACTGTTACAAGTATCTCGGCATTTTAATTGATGATCGACTTTCTTTTAAACCACATGTAGAAAATCTGGTAAAAAAATTAAGAGTGAAACTGGGATTCTTCTTCCGTCACAAATCTTGTTTTTCTTTTTTTACCAGAAAAAAGTTGATTGCTACCACTTTCCTCCCTGTACTTGATTACAGTGATCTCTTATATATGAATGCCCCAGCTAACTGTCTGCGTTCTCTAGACACTGTATATCATGGTGCCTTAAGGTTTGTCACTGGTTATAAAGCCCTCACTCACCACTGCATCTTATATGCTCGAGTTGAGTGGCCATCTCTGGCAGCACGCCGCCTTATACATTGGCATATTTTAATTTATAAAGCTATCTTGGGTCTGCTTCCCCATTACTTATGTAATTACATTTTTAAATCCCGGAGCAGTTACTGCTTACGTTCGACTGAGTTTTATTTATTAATTATGCCCAAGGTTCATACTGAACTTGGTAAGCACTGTTTTAAGTTCGCTGCACCTGCTGCCTGGAATACACTTCAAAAAACTCTCAAGTTAAAGGAGCTCTTAAATCTTGAAACTTTTAAAACTCGTGTTAGAGAAATTGGAGCGGCTTCATACCGCACTCGTTCTTGTTTTAGTGTAAATCCGAAGCTTTAGTCCTGTTGCCTTATCTTTTTCTTTTTTTCTTTCTGTGTTACGTGATTTCTGTGTGTCCTGCGATTGTTTGACATTTTTGTATGCTGCTGTCTTGGCCAGGCTGCCCTTGAAAAAGAGATAATTGCATCTCAACGGGACTGACCTGGTAAAATAAAGGTTTAAATAAATAAATAAATATATATATTTAGCAAAACAACTTTTTCCTCCGTGTTTGGGCCTCTCATCCACACACAGCGTTTTAAGTCTCTAAAACAAAACATTTCAAAAGCTCTGGTGTCCGTGTATCCATTCAATCATGAAACGAGGATGTCACAGCTTCCTTTGTGTATGCCCACTGTTGCTTAGTGTAACGACAATGAGCCAGACAAAACAACAAGATTGGTGACTACTGTATATACTGGTTTCTCTATGTCTGGTTAGCACTGCTACGTCTAATTACAAGTTCGCAGCTAAAGTCAGCAACACTTCACCGTATTACCATCATTCACAGGTGCCAATATTACTTTTACCACAGCGTTCTTAGCTGGCATTAGACCGATCGTTGATGTAGACAGAGTGGACAAAAATGGACAGGTCAATTGTCATGAAAGAAGCAAAGAGCTGAGTTACACATTTTAATGAGGATCTTGAATATACACTGAATATGAGGGATTTGGTATAAGCTGCAGTTGGCCTCATGATAATCAGTGGGCAGAGAGCATACCTCTGTTCTTTATTTCCCACTTCACCACTGCCAAAACCTTTCTACGGTTTGTCTGTTTTGTACAATAATATAATCTGGGATAAATGTGTTACGTCAGATTATGGGATCACAGGAATCACACCATTAATCAGACAAATAAGAACTCATGTTCTGTTTTTCCAGCCCTCGATTCACAAACACTTGAGCTTAATGGCTTAATCCACACAGCCTTCTTTTAGCAAACTCTATCCAGCAGTTAGGAGGGTTGGGAGAATTAGGTCGGTTGTCAAAATCAGTTACTGTTTCCTTGACCCCAGTCAGTTGAGGCTGCTGTGCCTACATGTGCCATGCAGAGATAGTCAATACTTCTCCCCTCCCATCCAGCGCCCGCTGTGGCAGCAGTTCACATGGTGATGGAGAGCAGACATGAGAAATGCTTGTGAGTTGTAATGGTGCGTGCAGGCGGGGTATGCAGTGTATAACCTTCGCTGCAGGAGGGAATTTTCAGTTTTACTATGTTATTAAAGGAATATGAACAGAATGTATCACTGTATATCCTCGGGATGTTTCATTTTGCTCACCTTGTCTGCTTTATCTGGGTCTTTGCAACAACTCTAATAACAGGGCAAATGAAGGAAAAATAAGGAAAAACACACTGCTAGGTAGTTCACATATCACATATCTACATATCCCTGTGTACAATTATTTTAGAAATAGAATGTGGTGATGTATGCTGACGAGCTGGAACCATCAGGAATTATCTCCCTACAATGTAGTTTGATGGTCTGCCTCCTCTGTGTTTTCTGTCTATTTTCCTTGTTGCCACCTGCAGAGGTCTTTCATCTCCTAAACATCCGGATCAATTTTTCAACACCATAAATCACAGGCACCAACCTGTCAGACACATCAAGGCACGTTATGCAGGGGAAATTTTGTCAGCGCGTTTTTTTTCTGTCAGCGCTGAAACGAGTTTCTCCCAACAGAACAGGATCCTACTCTGTGTCAACGAGCATAAGTTACAGCAGTATGAATTTAAATGAGTGCTATGACTAAGCGTTATCTCACTCTCAGCGTACAGCAAACAGCAGGTCTCATAGCATTGTTGTTCTCGTGATTTGGCAGCGTGAGTCACCCTGACACGGTATGAGAGGTGGACAATGACAAAGTTGAGCGACTGAAAGGGGCCTTGAGGAGAGGAGATGATTTTCATGTCAAACCGCAAGAAAAAACTGGAATTAATTTATGTTCTGCAGGCTGACACAGGACTCATCGCCATGGTAACAGGCCATGTGCCACACCACCTCCCATCTTCACCTCCTCCCATCTTCCTTTCCCTCCGCGCCTCCCCTAGCCATCGCTCATTGAAGGGAGATGACACCGGCTCCTTCTCTCAGAAGACTGTTGCTGTCTGAGAATTAGCCTCAACGGATGTTGAATATTCACAAGGTTGCAGACATGCTCAACCTTCTCCCTAGAAACCGCAGCATCCAGGGGACACGTCCCACCCTCTAACTAATAAATCCTCCATCTCCTTATTTGTCTCTCATTTTACTCATCCCTCACTAAATATCTGTCACTGTATCGTTCTCTCTCTCTCACCCTCTCTCTGCAAAAAACCCGTTGATACAAGGAAGAAGAGGCTCCCCACACAAACACCCAGCACTGGGCAGTATTTTATTTGTTTGCGGGCACTAAGCACTTAATGATCAGTGTGGTTTGCTGATCATCTGGTGCTTCTAATTTCACATCCTATTTCAGATAGGATGTGGTTTGTGGTAAGTGTGCCTGTTAATATGGGCTGATAGTTATCAATGGTAAAAAAAAATTGTTTTTAATATTTTCTCCCTGGTGAACAGACCTGCAATACATTACCAGAAGAGCCATTCCTATGAATACTGACAATTTATTCTGCTCCCAGGGTGCAATGAGCACTCTAGTATTAATACAAATTAAAGACAGAGACATTAACTCAATAGGTGTAATTATTACTATTATTATTACAAAGTGATGTATTGTTCTTGTTTTTTTAAGGATCTTTCTGTTGACGTTTCTGTTCAAAGTCAAACATGTTATTTTTTATAAGGCTTCCCTGATGTTGATATTTAATTTGTGTTTCGATGTTTTGGAGCCTGTTAAACATTAGAATGCAGCAGTAGATTATGTTAATTTTGTTAGTATGGGTTTGAAGATTCAGTAATTCAGTAAAGAGCTGCTGAGAAGGATCAGGTAATTTCAATGGGTGTTCCACCAGTTTAGTAATGTGTTTACAGAACTGTTTCCATGTTAATGACTGAGCCCACAAGTAAACAAGCTACACATGAATAGTTTAACTTTAATCAAAAGTAGTGTCGTCTTGTAAAAAACAAACAAACAACCCCAATACAGTAATGGAGCAACAAAACAGGTATGCGATCTCTTGTGTTGAGGTTATTTGATGATTCAAAAACAGCGTTCAATTTCATAATTGACAGCTAAGGCTGACTGCAATTGTTCAAGCATGTGTGTCAGCGTGACCTCAATACCAGAAAACCACTACTGTGCAGACACATGTCAAATTTACAAGATGGTGGCACCCTGATATTTTGGCTTCAGTTTAGTGCAGTCTATGCTCAAAACCCACACACAAACACAAAAACATGTGCATTCATGTTATAAGAATGCACGATTTTAAAACCATCTTCTTGAAAGAGCATATGTGCTTTGTGTGTTTAAATACAGTCCCGCGGGAACAGGGCTGTGACAAGCGTGAGCCTGAACCTCCCTACACACTCAACACTTGCTCGCTTTGATTTGTCACTTAGAATATTGGCATACATACTATTTTGTGTTCTCGGATTACATGTTTTTATAAGGGTGAGTTTGCAATACTAATTAGTGCCGCATTTCCCGTGTATCCAGTCTTTATGCTCAGTCAAGCTAAGTTGCTGCTGGCTGTAGCATCACATTGAATATACAGGCAGAGTGGTATTGATATTCTCATCTGACTCAGCATGATAACATATGAGCACATTTCCCAACCTAACTATAACTGTTAGTTCATGGTGTGAGTCAAGCTGCAGGTGCTTTCAAACTCTGCAGCCAAGAAGGGAAATTCATTACACCTTCATTTAAGAAGTTATTTCTGAGACTGTAGGAATCTCCCCTAAAGCCATTATTATTTCATTATATAGAAGACATTATATAACTGTTATAGGCTAAGTGGAGCTTCGCATGGTGTAGAAACTCATCTGCATCTGTTAAATCAGTGCATTGTGTCCCTTTAAAGGAAAGATAGGAGTACACTGTATATTCTACCTCAGGGGGAAAGTTTTCCAGCAGTATCCATAGATTTGAAACAATTTCCTTATTATGACGGGTAATGTAGAAATCACGAAAATTATAGTTCTGTAACATCACCATCTCAACCCCGGTCAGTGTGCTGTTTGCAATTGCATGGTATCTTCAACCTCTACAGGGCCCCCACAGTCATTTCCCCTGAAGGACAAAAGAACAGGACAAAAAAGAAGTAAAATGTCACAGACGAAAAAATACCCTTTGTACTCACGTGCTGTGTGTCTGGTCACGTTAGAGGACAAACAATAAATTAATGACTTTCAACAGCTCGTAAAAATAATAACTTCACATTGAAATCCCATGGTGGATATTTTAGCACAAAAAAATAGAGCAGCATACTCTGAGCCTTGGCTTCAAAGGTCGCAACAAATGGAAGAGTGAAGCAATAATACTTTCTGTAGCAGAGGAACATTTATACCTTGTTCAGAATTACTGCAAACAATAAACACGATGCCGTAAAAGTGTTTTGCTGAAATATGTCCAGTGAGATTGGCCTTCTGCTTTGCCCAGTAATCTCCCTGTCACTGCGGTTGTCTCGGAGGATTCCCATTGGCTGAAACAAAAGCCCATTTGCAGCAGACGCACAGACAGAGAGCAGCTATATAAATCCTGAGCTACAAATCCAGCCGCAAGGAAGTTCAATTGATTCCGGATAACATTTGCCCACGGCTTCCTTCAAGTCCATCGACAGATTGACTCGGTGCAGACACACCCACTGCTGTGAAGCTGCTGGTGTGCTTCTCAGTGAAAGTCGTGCTTTACTTTCTGAAGTCTAAAATGCTGCTCTTTCCTTGCACAGGTGAGGGTCTAAAGACAAAGACTGAGAGGTTGGTCGCTCTGGCACATATCCGCTCTCAGATTGCAGTAGAAAGATAATGATCTGCTTCATGTGTCCCTTACATTCCACTCCTGAGTCTTAATGGCAGCTCAAATACCAGAAGAGACAGCTATAAGTGAGTAAGCGAGTCTTCTAGCCCATCTGCTGGAATACATGCTTATAGGCAAATCTCAGGGGGCCCTCGTGTTATTTAACAAGCGCTCGCTTGACCAGAGAGGATGGGAGGAAGGGGAGATGAAGAGAAGAATGTGGGAGTGAGTCAGAGATGGGCGTCTGCACTTTCAATCAGCGGTGGCATTCAGGCAGGCAGCTGAGAGCTCCCGTCAAGCTTGCTCCAAGACACGATGAAACTTTAATGAAGTTATGCAGCTGCCGCACGGTAATGTGCCGTCTCAGGGGCTTCGGAGCTGGGGATTGGCTGGAATATGCCCAGAGGTGTGTATTTCAGCTGTCATTCAATCAACATAGGGAAGCAGCAAAGAAGGGAGCCCCGGTCACACGGTTTAAATGCTTTGCCTTCAGCAGCCCGTGTTCAGGCGGACATTTATGTTTCTGCGCTGAACGGGGAAAAGTGTCATGTCAGATTTGTCGCCGTCCAAATTTAACTGATGAGCTTGTCAGCTGCCAGAAAAATAATTTGGCGCAGAAGAGAGGAGCCGCGGCGCTCTGTTAACCTCCGTCTTCGGCAGAGCTCCCAGAGATGTGAGCCAAACTGAGAGAAAGATGGACGAGGGACAGGAGATAAGTGTCATTTCAATGGAGACTGACTTCGTGAGAAAAAGAGCGGTGGTCAGTTTTTCAAACAAATACTAAATATATGATGCAGTTCAGATGAACAAATACCTGGATTTGTTAGATTATCAAACCTGTTATCTTTCTTCTTTTATTAGCAAATTTGGACAGAAACCGGTTAAATTAACAGGATTACTGAAGACAGATAGATCAGCTGTATCTTATTTATCTATCTTATATAGATGTGTTAGTTAGCACGTTGGTTTGGTTTCCCCAGGCTTATCTACTCACTGCATCCGTATCTGTCTGAAGCCAAAGATTATTTGTGAGTTGAAACACATTTTAATTTGATATTTCTGAGTTTTAACCTTTGCAAATCTTACAAGCTAAAATATTAATTTAGGGATCCAGAGTTACATGAGCTTCTCTCTATTGGAGTGTAATGAGGCGAGAAGAGTTACATTAGATTTAATATGTTGAACACATTTTTGTGAGCTTATCGTTTGGTAAGTACTTCAGCTGATTTATAACTAGCAAGCCAGTTAACTTGGAGAGCTATTGGGAACACAGACTGTAAATAAAGTATTCTCCACTTCCTGCCACTATCCAGAAATGAATGCCAAACATCCCACATACAAACACAGCCATCTTACGACATTGAAGTCATTTGGAACTGGAGTCTGCAGTAATGATAGAGGGATGGAGCGACAGTATCAAGCTCCTGCCAATACACATGGTCGACCAATTGTGAGTCAATCTCAGCTTTCAATCATTACATTCAAAACCACATTCAAACCACATCTATAAAATCAAATGAGTAAATTCAAATTAAATCAAACTCGGGAAGTGAAAACTTGAACATTCTGTACATCAGTGAGATAAGAACTAAAATGACAGAAACCATCATAAAAAATGTTGGGATTTGTACTTTGTAGTTTGTTCCATGTCCCATCTACCAACATGGAGGAACCTAATATGGAGTCAACCATCTTTATATTCAGTCTATGATCGTTACCAACTAGCCCTACTATGTTACTGCATGAGATCATTTTGCACAAGTACTAGCTTGCCCATGATTACCCTCTGCATCACCAAGCATCCAGCACCATCTGTTTCATAAGGATGCACAGAATAATCTTCCTGCAACACTTCCACGGTGTGATCGGGGCTGTGTACAAAGTGCATTGAGATTCCAGACAAGCGTCGATCATCATCATTTTACTTCAACACTCACAGATGTCTAGTAAATCTATAAAATACACAACATGCAGTGTGTGATGGTGATAAGGGAGTATGTTGGTTCATTGTTTACAGATTATGTCTTAACTTTGAGCAGTGAAGATGAAGAGGTTACTTCAAACACCATCATTATTGCTGCCATGAAATGAATTAATCAAAAAAAAATTCCCCAAACATTACGAGGTCCTGAACTGTGATCACGATCCCTCCACTCTTTTAGCCCTGTCTGTATTTTGCTGCAGAGGTATTCTTGGCTTGTACTCAGAGGTGACCTCTTGATCCGTTTGTAAGGGCCGACAAACCATCGATCCGTCCTCCTCCTGCTCACATTCTCCTCCTCCATCTCTTCCATCAATCCTTCGGGGGCCCGCAGAAGATTTGTCAGTCGGCTTGCAGCCCGACCTAAAGAAACACAATCGCCCTGAATCTCAAGGTTCTAATCTTTGGCCAGAAGTCGGGGCAAACAAGCTTCTCCACTTAACGAAAAATCTCTGAGGTACACTTGTTAGAAAGTGAAGGCACTGATGATCAAAGGAAAAAAAAACTCTCACATAAGAGGGATTGTTTTTGCTGCCGAGATGAGGGTTTATAAATATATATTTTTATTTTTCAATAGGTTTTTAAATTCCTGAGCCAAAAACCCTAATCCCCACTTTACGACAGCCATTTGTACCAGAAGAGATACAAGACAGATTTCTGCCGCTAGAAAAGCCTGATTGACTAATCTGTCCATCTCATGGGTAGTTTCCAAGCATTCCCCTTGAAAGCTGATAAAAATGTCAGTATTTCAATTCAGTGTTTATAAACCATGAAACCTTCTGTCATTTCAATGCGTCCATACAAATAGTAAAACAATCATCTTTTGAAGCAACACATTTCACGACCAATTTACTTGGCATCTTGCAATTCTGCCGAACAGCAGTGTGAACATTGTTTCATAAATCAGAGCCTGGGAACTCTCACTGAGTGATGCATGAAATGATGTTCACTCTTTCATTTTAAATCCTAGAAAATAACATCAAAACAAACCAGTTAAGGTCTGTTTGGAGGGTCAATGTAATTTACATAATAATCTACAGCAGCTGAGCTGGAAGCTCCAGATAATGGGCTTCTTTTGTTACCCTGCACATTAGTTGCTTTGAAAGGATTTATACTCAGTTCATAGGTTTTATTACTTACTGCTCCAATCAAGGCATACACTGCTCACTTAGTTTTGAAGGAGTGAGCTTCTTTAACTAAAGGAATTTTATTTTGTGAAATATGCTTGTTGTGGAACTCGATGAGAAGTTTAATAGCACTCTCTTGTCTGTGGATCAGGTTTGGAGGTAGAGCCATGAGCCAATCAGCATAGCTTAAAACCTGTGTTAAAATCCCATAACTTGTCCTACCTGTACTTGGTGTTGTACTTGCCCCTGCTCACTACTTAAATCATTGAAGATAGAAAATCATTCTGTCAGTCTAGTCAATTAGGAAACATTTTAGCATATTAACTTTGCTAATCTGTTAATATATAGAAGGCAAATAGGAGGGAAATGTAAAACCTTTTTCTTTTGTATATACGACTGCAAAAATACTGCTAGAAACTCTGCCAGCTGCTTTGGACAAATCCAGGCTAGCTGTTCCTCTGTGCTAACTGCCCTTAAACTGAGTTATTCACCCCCAGGCCCCTGCTCCTCACTAGACTCTTATATTAAAGTGGTATTGATCTTTTCGTCTAACTCTAAGCGTGAAAGGAAATTGTATTATATTTTTCCAAATGTCAAATACTAGAGGAACAAAAGGTAACTGGAAGAAATTTAAGTTCTAGTGTTTAGGAAGATCCAGACGTCAGTATTTACAATAATGTGGTCTGTTATATATTATTACCTGAATCTAAGAATGATTGTGTTTTCTTTACCTTAGACTGAACCCGTTGTATGTACATCAGTATATTCAACAGAGTCTGCCGTGTTGCACCACCACCTCTCTACAGTAGCCCAGAAAGGACAAATCAAACACTCCCTGCAAAGGAGTCTTCCAAGGTTTTATGTTGTCTGAGTCAACATGGGGTTCTCGCACAGACTTGAAAGTGTTGATTGTAATCTCATAGACATATTATTATTTTGTCATGACAATACCAGCAGGAACTCTTTGAGGCTGTAACCTAAATATAACTTAGTGCTATTTGACATTTCAAACTTAAGCATTGCATTTCACTGTGATGCAAACAAGAGTTAACATCGAAAGTAGTTCCCTCCATACACAGCTTTAAAGGAAACAATACTTTTCTGTTCTATGGAATATTTCGGGTCACATTCTTTCCAATGTATGTGTATGATAATCCGAGATAAGAGAAGATGGCGGGCAGGCACACTTTTTGTAAAATTTAGTTGGAGCCTCATTACAGTGTTATGCAGGAAGAATAAGCCTAGATGAGTAAATCATACCCCGAAAACACAACAGCATTGTAAAAGGTGGTGGAGCGGTTGCCATGGATCCCACACCCCATCTGGGAAAAGAAGCCATTCATCTTGGACAGTTGACAGTTAATTTATTCCTGTATCTGTTAGGGAAACACAGTAGAGGCACAGACAATTTACAAATTTGCACCTTGGCTGTGTTTGGGATCTTTGTGGGCTTTTGCACTCAGAGGTTGTTATCTCTGCTGAAGACACTGAGGAGTGATAATGAAGACGGATGGGGGCTAATTAGAATGAAGTCATGAATTTGACATGGATTCAATGTCACAATAGAATTTAAAAAGTACACAGGACGCACAGTTCAGCCCCCTGCTGGTATATCTGTTGCTTCAATGATGGAAAAGAAGCTTTTTAATGACAAATCAAATAGATATGATATTGTTTTTCTATTTCTAAGTACATTCTATTCAGGCTAATGCAATATATGATATTATATAATATATCTCTTTTGTCCATTTAACAAAAAACATGATCCAATGCTGTAGGTGCAACATTTGTGGTCATGGTGAACATGGGAAACATTAAACCTGCTTAAAGGCGCTGATGTGGCAGTAAACTGCTGGGTCTCATATTGGATACCTCAGTCACTGCACTCACATGAAGTACACTGTGTAGACAGAATACTCAGTGGTGGAGAACATGAAAACAACAGTAATGTTGTCCTAAAACAAATACTCCTAGTTCACAGCATGTTGCCATACTTCTCAGTGTGAATACACGTGTCTACTCAAGAGGGTGACTATGGAAGTACGTAAACTGAGACACAGCATTAGTCTTCATTTTTGCTGCAGCCTTGATGATTCCCTTGACGTGTTGTAAACCATTTCACTGTTTAACTGGATTTTACTAAGGCTGCAGCCACATTAATATCCTTTAGTCTTAAAATGCATTTAACAAGTGTTCCGTCCAGACAAGGATTTTAGCTCCATATCAGAAGTAATCTCCTAACATACTAACACACATGAAAACAAGTATCAAATGGAAATTAACGTTTACCGTGCATGCATGTGAGTAATACTATAAACGTAAGAACGGGAATTTGTTTTCTTGGAAGAACGATGATGTGGAACTCTTACAGAAAGTAGGTGCTGGCAAAAGGTTGCATTCACGGCTGATTGTTGTGGTGACTGATGAGACCCAATCAGGAAGCGACAATGGGTTCGTGCATCATCATCTCCAAATGTCTCTGTTTCGGCCCGCTCATATTAAAATTCAGCCAGTGGTGTCTCCAATGTTAGTGGATCGAAAGCTCTTGGGTAATATGGAAAACAGTGGAAAGACAATCCAGCTCAGTGATGTGAAGAACCTCAACCCCCTCCGTTCCTAGAAGTTAAATCACTGCAGTTTTCCAACAATACATTATCTTACATTTTCTCATTTGTAAGAAGCTTTTATGCAAAGTAAGGGAGTGACTTTAAAGTGAGACGTGTAGACAGATATATATAAAAAAAGACATATTATTCATAGGAAGAAGTGGTAGCTTTATAACCATGACAACATGAGACCTAGTAGAGTGGTTGATGAATAAAGAATGAGGAATGCTCTCTGTCTGTCTCCCATGTACATGTGTGTTTTGTTTACAGCCCATGTTGGTTAACTGATATTTTGAAGCTGAAGCCATCTTTGGAACTTCACATTTAGGGCTCTGCTTTCTTGATGGCGCCTGCTAGATGCCACACGCAAAGTGACATTTGTGTCTATCACACGCTCTCTCTCTCTCTCTCTCCCCATCTCTCGCTCTTCTTCATGTTTCGATGACTCACAGTGAACTGGACAACACCTAAGCAGCTGCAGGGAAGGTTTGTGTAATAGGTGACACCTCTTGCTCTTTTGGAGGTAACTTGTTCTTACTGCTCTCAAGAGGAAGAAGTGAGTGAGACAGCACAATCCGCTTCACTTCCTGACCCGCAGCCTGTCAGCAGAGCTCCCAGTGAGTCTGTGTTTTATTGTCTCATCTCTCAACCGCAGCGTCCAAACCTCATTACTTTTGCATGCGTGTGAAATTAATAACTAACTTCCCCTCTGGGCCATGCACAATTTTCATTTACAGACTTTATTCAGTTATAATTGGCGCAGTAATGTTTTCTCCTCCCAGCATCACTTAGGGAACAATAACACTGAAAACAATACCGAATATTGTTTTCTGCATCTATGAGCTGCTTGTTTATGCATAATGGTACATAAAAGTGCTATCTGAAGTGTTTTCATTGTTGACCTTCACATGAGTGAGCGTAATTATAATGTATACTCATATGTGTAATTACCTACCACTGTAAGCATCATAAACAGATTATAGTTGCCGACTAAATGTAACATGTATGCTACTTTTAATCTGATCTGTTGAATTATTTAGTTGTTAATTTTAAGGATTAAATGATTTAATATACTTTTATGTTGTTGTTTGAAAACCTGTGGAAACAGCTATTTACATTATTCCCAGTAAAAGGTAGAATTAATATGAAAGTGATAGCAGAAGTGCTCTTATTTTGAAAGAGCAAGTGGTGTGTTGTGAGTCACGCTAGTCTTACGCTGTAACTTGAGGCCAATGATGCGAGGCTTCATACAAAATAAACCCAGAGTGGAGCTCCGTCTGTAACCGTATATACATATCTATCGTTGAGCATAAATCAGCCTTAGGTGCATCTCAGAGTACAGCACCGGATACGCCACTGGGTTCAGTATGATGATGTCAAGAATGACCACGTCACCCAGCGCAATGGTTTGGCTCATTCATGTTATTCAAAAGGGGTATAGTGAACAATAACAAGGTTCTTACCATTATATTGTAGGTTATTCTTCGGAGAAAATAATCTTTAATTTGAATCTTGTTTTTTGTGATATTTCTACCTTTTAATAGTATTAATGCTGTAATAGAGCTGGTGATCAACACTACACCTGACACTTCATGTGAAGGGGAAAGAATGATCTATTTCTTCTATTTGCTGATAAGGTACATTAAAGAAAAGCCATCAGTAATAATGTAGAAGTTTTATAAAAACTAAAACTGTAGATAATAACTAACATTAACAACACACTAATAGAACCTTGCCATTAATATTCTGAAGAAAGCATCTGGGGTGTCAGTGAGTTGTCAAGATGCTGATTGTTTCCAGATCTCAACCATTGTTTTGGTTAAAAGTCATGTTGTCATTTCCAATAGTCAGTAAAAGATAAATTACCGTTTTACTTTTGTTTGTTGAAAACGCAAGATGAACATGCCTCCCAGTCACTAGTCAGACAGGGCTTTAATTTAATAATCCCACATAAGCTTTGCACTGATCAGTGCAGCAAACCACATCCGAGTGCCCTGAAAGACAGAAAAACAGCTCTTTCTTCAGTGTACTTTTCCAGCTAATAACCCCGCCCTTGGAGATAAATGCATAAACGCACACAAACATAAGCCAGCCGAGCAGAATGGACATATAGATTTTCTTACAGAGACAGGATGGCCCCAAAGCCAATTATGAGTCAGACGGTGTTCGCAAATGCAAGTGAAGATTTATGACAAAGTGAGCAAACTACTTCCCTGCCTTCTGTTTTTTCTCCTCCAAGCACAAAATCCCTCTGGTCTATATTCCCTGCTATTGGCAGTAGGTGCCTTCGCCCCAGCCAGCGTTTCATCAGATCTTGCAGTGAATCTGTGGAAGGAAGTCTAAGCCTGTTAGCCAGAGTTCTTCCTCCAGTTACAGTGCAGAGGATGTATGGCTTTCTGAGGTTTGATTAGAAATCAGTGAAAGGTAATTTAACAGAATCTAAAGAACCTAAAGACTCGACCAAACAGGGCAAACATATATATTTGTCCATCTCCAACTCAGAAACTCAGAACATTTTGATTCTGACCTTGTTAAACAGATTTTCACATTAAAAAGTTTCTGATGATGCCTGTACAGGAAGCAAATTAGATGTGATTTTTCTCTGAATTTCCCTTATCTTAATAAAATATGAGCACAGAGTTTAAAGAGCTCTGACCCCATATACTTATGTAAATGAAGGTGTGAATACCTCCTGAGTGCACTAAATTAAAAGTGTGGTAATGGTAATCAATAGCAAAAGAAAAATTAGCTGGAAAAGAATCTATTAATCATGCAGTCCCCCCTCCCTCATGCCATTTCCATCAGTGCCTGGTGCATGCATACTTCATGACAAATTTCATTAAGAATAGACTCATCTCTCATACATTTCCTACGAGTTACTCACTCATGTCCTTGCCTGATGAGCTTTTAATGATCAGTAATGATGCTGTTGGAAATAACGGCTATGCTACTGGATGTCAAACATGGAGCTCTGTGTTAGATGATGCTGACTAGAGTTTACATGAGAATTCAAATAGTTCAAACTTTATGGACTTCAGAGACAACTGCTGGTGTTTGTCTCAGTAATCCTTTTTTCCTTGATGCTATTGTGAATATGACCACACATGTTTTTATTCCTGTAAGTTTTGTTTCAATTGATCGACATGATTGGTCAAGCATTTGTTCCCCACCACAATCTGTCCTGCACAGATTCTGGCTCAAAATGACGTCAAAAGCGCAGGATGACGTCACCCTGTTTGTGCAACGGGAGGAAGTGGAGCAGATGATCCAACTTTATATACAGGCTGTGGCTGACATGCAGTTGCACGACACTCCCAGCCCCCTCCTAAGCATAGTGCACAAGTTCTTGCTGCTCTCACAAGACACCTGTGCTTTCCTTGAGTATTTGCCTCATGGCAGGTCGGTCCTGGACTTGGGATTCCCAGTATTTCAGTTCTGATTCATCGCTCTTCAGGTAGACTTTCAGGCCAACTGATTTGCACTTGCTTGTTTCTCATGTCATCGAAGAAGACCTGTGTTCTGCAGCCTTGTGCAGAGCATTCTGATGACATGTCCAGTCTACAGCTGTGGAGCTGTGTCATATTTATTAGAGAGGAGGGCTGGAGCTGCCTAATGCTCCTCGTAAACACCATGAGTTATTCAAGATAATCAGTGATGCTGTCGAGGCATTTAATTGCACTCATTACTGGGTGTCAGTGTCAATGACCTAGTTACTCTCCATCATCCACACAAGTCACAGGAATCTGTTTTTATTGGAACTAATTTTCCCTGAGCAGATATGAGAACTTTTGTATTCTGTAGACTGATCATCCAGGTGAACTGGTATGAGGCTCCAGACCTTCTAAAGGGCATAAATTCCCCATGTCTCATAATTTCTGTGATTAATTGCAGATTTGTGAGAATATGCATCATTACAGTGTCAAAATGAATTGTTAATTGCCCTGTAGTTAACAATGAATTAAATATATGCGTGTAATATTGAAATAGGGCTCCAAATGATAAAACATCGTCTGACTGCGTAACTTTCCTTAGTTTTAAGGAACATTTTAGTATCTTTCACTTAATTGCTTTGGTTTTATAGCCTTTACCGTAAAACTGTTGGTGCAGTGTCATGGTTCTCATCAATCTAACTGCAGCCAGCAGCAGTCTGCAGTGGAAGAACTCTTGTGTCTGCTGTGCCCGACCTGAGACAAGCAGCTCAATCTTACCCCCACTACAAAACAGGTGCTCTTGCTAGTTTCATCCACCACTTATATTGTTTAGCAGCAAATGCACATGTGACCAGCTGAGCGCCCAAGGGCATGCTGGTCTTAAAATGAGGATTTGTGAGAAACATTTTTACTTCAAGCAAATTCGCTTTTCACCAACAAAAACAATACCTGGAATCTAAGCTGCAGTATTTTCACTGCTATTTCAAAGTTGTATTATGTATGTCTACATAAGCAGATGCGCAATGCACAAACTCACTCGTCTGCTTGCGTTCTTTCCCTTTTCGCTGTTTTACTACCTGATAAATCCACAATTAGGTGACAAGGTGCAGGCACAACAGGCTTTTAATGGTAATGAGATGATACGCTGAATGGTTTATTGCATGTTATGCCCAAAACACATCCACAGTAAATTAGGTACAATCCTTTTGAACCCTGCACCTGGTGGAGCAAACTTATTTCTGTCGTTAAACTAAGCAAAAGTGGATTTGGACACGCCCTGAATCGTTAAAATAGAGCTGAATGATGTAAAAGAAGTGGAGCATTAAGCTAAAGAGACACTTATTTTCACTACCTTGTAGCCTATAAAATAAATACCTGGGTGCTTCCTATCAGTTGAACTACTTGTACTTTGCATGGAAGTTTTATTTAGTTGTTTTTGTAGTTTTTTGTTATTTATTTTGGGGGGATGACCTTTTAACTTCTCAGTTATTTTCACATCTAACTGTTCTGTAGGTGACCTCTTACTTTTGTCCAGAGGTCGGAAGCGAAAACCAAAATATCATCAACAAAAAATCTGATTTGCACTATGCACAGTGATGCAAGCTGTTGCACTAAGATTAAAAACATCACTAATACCTTCTCTGCCTCTGTCTGGCTCTGCAAAGTCTCAGTCTTCTCTTTGCCACAGCTGAACAATGAGTTGGTGGTCTCTGTACACTGTGTTACCCTGTTCCCATGTCTTTTTCTCAATACTGAACAGGCTCAGTATAATACCTCTACATGGAGCCATTTTTACATTCAAGCTTCACTAAGTCAGCTGGAGCCTCTTCTTCTTCAGGGAAACCTATAGGGGGTCCAATAGATACAAAGTTTAACAAAGACTTGCAGCCCATTCTCATTTTCTTGTTGTTGTGAATGCATTTGATATGATATTCTCCCAATGCGCTATAACATGTGAGGGAAAACTCCAGACATTGTAAAATAATGGCATCAATATGCAAAATTAAACTTTTGGGTAGTTAATGTATCATGACCCTTACTTGTAAAATAAAATCCTGTGTCCTAAGCTGTATCTCAATTTAGGCTCCAATTTTTCTTCGGCTGCATTTGTAGACCATTAGGTTCACAACCGCTTGAGCAGACTGTCCCATTTTGAAGGCTCTTCCAAATGTTGATATATTTCATTGTGCTTCAGTGACAAACTGTTTTTTAAAAGAGGTAATGGTGGCAAAAAGTCAGCGAAAAACGTCAGGAGAATTTATTTTGAAATTTAAGTACTCAACCGAACAGCAAATGGTCCACATGTTAAAATAAGATGTATATATGGTGTAGCTGCCGCTCTTTAAATCTTTGCAGAGAAGCAACCTGTGGTTTTGAGGTTCCATGATATGGGAATTACACACACACACACACACACACACACACAAAGAGGACCAAAAGGAAGTCTCTCTTTCCTGATAAGGCAGCTAAGCTGTACAGCAGGTGCTGGAGTGCTGAACTAAGCGCAGAAGATTTTGAAGTGAAGAGACTTTCAGACTTCCAGCGACCATCTGCAGAGAGTGGAGAAGCCGAGCTGATGCTGTGAAGCAAGGGAACAACAAATACTGTGTCCCCAGTTCCAAACCACCCATGAATTCTGAGGGATTTTTGATTTGGCAGTGCAAGCATAAAAAGTGACAAAACTAAGTGTAGTCAAACATCCCAGTATGCACACTGAAGTCCCTAAAGTCCTGTGTGACTCAGTTTAAATGGTGTAGCTGCTTTCAGTCACAGACACTCTTCAATGTCACTCTTCAATATAACACAGTATTAATGTTTGTAATACCCTTCATATCACTGCCAAGCAATGGTTCTCCCTTTTCTGTCTTTGGCCTCAGTGCTAATGTTTGGCTGCACCGGCTGAGGAGATTTACTGAGCTAAGTAAGGTGTGCCATCAGTGAAGTGAAGTTCTGGCCATGACAGCAGCATGTAAGATGAATGGTGAAATTCCTCACACAGTGACTTTGGATTCCCAATTAAACTGCAGAAGACGGAATATATACCAGGAAAAAAAGTGGGGTTTAGATATATGTAACATTAAAGTAATGTCATATATAACTGAGTTACACTGCAGATGTTATTCAGTGTTGCAGAACAGAAGCTTTAACGAACCAGATTATTATTGTGGCTTTGAAATGTAAAACCCCCAAACTGAAAAATTTGATTATGATTTCATTTTGTTCATCTGTTAGTTAGCAGGATTATAAAAAAACTAGAGGATGGATTATTAGGAAACTTGATGGATGGATGCAGTATGGGTCATAGAAGAATCATTACAATTTTGGATTTTGCTTCAAGTTCTCTGCAGCGTATCCTTCTGAATTTTTTTTGAATGGCAATCCGTAGAGCGTATACCTCCCCCAAGACCCCAAAGTCCCTTTTAATACAGGCAAGTTGCATCTAATTACACACGAGCATAGATAAATTGGATATCTTCCTTTGTCCAAAAGGCAATGGATTCTTTCTTGGCCAGCCTTCCACCAAGTTTCATGGAAATCTCCTATGTATCTTTTGCATAATTCTGCCGAAAAGCAAATCCACAAACCAACAGGGGCAAAACATCACCTCATTGGTAGGGGTAACAAAAAAACACCTACACTGTTCAAAGTGATATCCAGGATATTGTCTTTCTGAGTAACATGTCCTGCGACTGTAGCTTCCCCAGTAAAAACCCAGTGGCTCGTCCCCACTGTGTGGATCTACTCCCACCACCTACGCTCATGTACCTCATGTTTATGGTCGTGATATTTGTTACTGTGCCACTCCAGTCAGAGATGTGCTGTGTTGTGCTCAATGAATATTAATGGCCTCCCAGAGATCTCGGCGTGATTGTTGCTGTTACGAAAGGTAATTTCCCTCCCTTCACGAACATCAACAATCCCTCACAGGCACCTCTCTGCCACCGCACACCCACAGTCCCATTACAGCCCCACAAGTAATACAAATCAGAATTCCCTGTCAGTTAGACACCAGGTTATCTCTGAGAAAATGGAGAAGCACAAACAAACAATGATTTGAAGAGAGAATGCATCTCTTCAAAGGTGCGTCGCATCCCCAGCCTCTTGTGAAAGGCAAGATGAAAAATGGAAGAGAATTTGACCTTTTTTTGGGCCTCAGTTATTTTAAATGTGCTTTGACCAAAAGTGCATTAGAAGGTGCTGCAGGGGAATGTATTTGGCTTTTAGTAATCTGAAAGATGCTGTGTAAAGAGGCCAAGTCCATAATTTTAGACAGCTGTAATGCATCATATTAATATGAAGAGAAAAGAGGGCCACATAACCTACCTCAGAGCTGCCTGGTCCCTCAGCTAATCCTTCACTTTTTACTCAAATTGCATTTCTCAACTGCATCATGGATAATGATGAAGCCACATCTTTTCTAACGAGCAGGTCAGGAATGCTTCAAGTCCATCTTGTCTAAAAAAAATAGTTTTCAATGTAATTACATTTCTATGAATTCTGGAGAGCCACCAGAGACGATAGGCGATACCTGGAAACACATCCTGCTCATCTGCAGGAGGTCGAACCCATTGACTGTGTATAGTGATGGATAATGTGTTTCCACTTCCTCCCATACCACAAAAATAAAGCTAAATCTGGAGCCAGAGTAAGCCCACTGGTGACTGTGGTAGGGAGCCATGGTTTTGACCAGTTTCTTATCTGTAAATCATGACATTTCAGCCCATTTTTAAAGCAACAAATAACCCTTCCGGATTGGATAGAAAAATGTGTTTGCCATGTTCTTTGACTTTTTAGTTGGTCATTGTCCTATCCACTGACATGTAGAAGGAGGGGTTTATAACATATGCTGCAACCAGCCAACAGGGGGGATGTAGAACATTTAGAACATTTGGCATCACTTTTGTCATGTCGTCCATCTTTATATATATTTCTATGGTTGAAACATTACATCCCAAAAGTCACATGTGTGACCTGGGTGACGTAAAAGAAGCACCTGACACCCGCCTGTACTCTCCCCCAGAATTCATAGAAAAAGCTCAAAGGCAGAAATGAGGGGTGGGGTCAAAAGGTTCCTTGCAACAGATGAGGCATGAGTCGTTATTGGCTGACCCATTTTGTGGATGCAACAGTGAGGAGAAAAGCCTCCAAAAGCACGCAGCTGTCGGAGGTCTGCCTTTTCCAGTGATTCAAATTGTGGTCAGTGCCTTTAGATCGATAAAATACCAAGAAGACACACGCACAACATGTGGCAGTCACAACCACGGAGCACCTTTCAAAAAAAATCTCACCCCTGTCCTTTATGGAAACTCAGTTGTCTTCAGTTTATTTCCATCAAACAGCAGCAGCTGACGCCAGTCAAGAGAAAACACATAACCACTTTGTAGGATTGGGATAGTTTGTGCTAGGAATAGCAAATGTTTTTTAATGAGCTGAAGTTACAGTAGCATGAATCATGATTGTGTAACATCAATCAGACATTTATTTTTGAATCTATGTCATTTTCAGTTCAGTTTATATGATTCACGGTTGAGGGAGTCAGAAAGGTTCCAGAGACACAGTGGAGGATGACAACCAGAAACACAAACTTACACCGGACGGTAACCTTTTTCAGGGTACCTATTGAATTATGTATCTGCGAAGGTGTGCATCAGACTACAGTTTCAGATATAGGATGCAATGGTGAGCTGAAATACACAATTCAAAAGTAGATGGAGACAACGCTGTCTGTAGTTTTTGTAATGTGAATTGCAAAGCTGGCCATTTAACGTGATGAGACACCTGGTCAAACACAGGTCTCAAGTCACATGACTCATGGCTGGAGAAAAAACATTATTGTATGGTACTGCATGATTCAAATGTGATCGGTACCCAGCCCTAGTGTGTATTTAAATTTTAAAGCACTTGTATCATTATTTGCACTAGTAGTGAAATGGGCTGAACAAGTGGTTATGGATGTATTGCGTAAGCAGCTCTTACTGTTAATGGACAGCTGGACACGAACAATATAGTTTTGAATCCCAAAACTTTTTACACCCAGAAAACCCAACATCAACATACATGCAGGATTTTTGTCAAGAAAACTAAACAAATGATTATTCCCTATTAAAGAAGGTGGATGCATGTACATATCACACCGAAGCCTCCAATGCAATCTCCAGCCAAGCAGAGCTGAGTCATCGCTGTATGGATTTTTCCTTAAAATGTCACTTCCAGTATTTCTGCTCTGTGCTGCTGCGGGTCTCAAATCAAACCCCAGAACACAATAAGAAACCGTTCCTCACTGACTCATCTATTTGAGCGACTTAAACAACTATAAAGGTGCCACCCACTGGTGAGCGCTTTTATCACTGTGGCCTGCTTCCCGGCCGTCTGCTGCTGTAGAGGTTTCAGAATGAGCGGTGTGCATCATTTAAGGGGTCAAATCAATGGGTGATGCTTGAAATGCTTCTTGCCTGGAAAGTGAGGCCTGCAAGCGTGGTTTCAAAGTGACGTCAGGAAAAATGTTGGCATATCAATCGGAAATGTAAACAAGCCTTGAAGCCTACGGCTCATCCCGCAAACCCACATTATTATTCAAAATTTGTTACAGACAAGACAATAATTCAATCCGGTCCAAATGAAAAGATAGGTCAGGTTCATTACAGTCC
The DNA here is from genome assembly GCA_038501795.1 of Pseudopleuronectes americanus. NCBI lineage: Eukaryota > Metazoa > Chordata > Actinopteri > Pleuronectiformes > Pleuronectidae > Pseudopleuronectes > Pseudopleuronectes americanus. The sequence goes on along the minus strand of CM076734.1, from coordinate 4,777,994 downwards.
TATGACGGTCAAAGGCTTTTACATTTTTTAAAAGTCTTTGAAAATTAAATAAAATACAATTTCTAAAATTTCTAGGACTGCAAAGCAGCACTGGGCTGCCCGAGCACTTGCATTTTGAAGCTTTGCCTGAAACAAATTAATAATGACTGAGGAAATATTGACACATAGAGCTGTTCAGCCTTGGACTCTGATCATGAGACAGAAGTTTGGTGGTGATAGGACAATACATAGTGGAGTTATGACAACATCGTCTCCTTTGGCGAGGGGGACGTTGAGCCATTTTGCGAAGGTTTGGAAAAGTTTAGCCCAAATATCTTTCCACATATCTCACTTGTCCAACGTCTTGAACTGGATTAAAAAGACACTTTGGTTTATATTAAAAAAAATTACCATTTATATTACCATTTTACACCACTTTGAACTCATATTAATTCAATGTTTTCCACTTACTCCCGTTGGTAGTGTAATAAACTGTTTTCAAATTTGGTATGTTATTAATATATTATAGTTAAAATTAACTGTTACACTTTTGAAGGGTTGTTAAACTGACAGCTATAGCAGCTTGTTATATAGGAAACAGAACGTCCGCTTTTGAATGCTGCATTAAGAAGGACCTGAGAGGTTTTTAAATATTCTGGAAGATCAATCTCCAGCTAGGTTTTCCATCACTACAGCTTCAGTTAAAACTACTATTAATAAGTCCTGAAATATTCAGTGGAGGTCATGTCAGATGTATTTTACTGTTGACTTTTTACAGATGTGTATAGTATGATAGCTGTGAAAAATTTTTTGGAGACCATTGGCCTATTCCAGTGAATGAATTATGGATGAATTATCTTACATATATTAACATTCTATTAAGATCAGGGGTGACTGCAATTTTGGACTTTAATTATAAATAAAGGTTTCACAGTCTGATTCAGAGGATAAAATGTAAAAAAAAAGTTTAATACCACTCATACTTAAACAAGCTGACCAGAGACATACAAGGAATAATCTTTTATCTAAATAGTGACTGTTAAACGTAGGAGAACCTCTAATGATCAGTTTATGCATTAGGGGATGCACTGTCCATCTGACCCACCGTTTAATCTGTAGCCCAGTAAACCAGACAGTTGTGGTTTTCTTAGTTGACTCGAGTGGAGAATAGAATTGAGCCATCCCTAACCCTAACCCCAGAAAACCTTCAGAGCAGTCGTGTGGAAGCAGAATTATTAGAGTTTTGGAGGTGAAAGTTATAAATCATACAGCTTTTCAACGTGCACTGTATTTATATACCCTTCAATTAATTTGTTGCTTAATCCGTCAGTCTGTTGGCTCAGCACAGCCAACTGGGGTTTTATAGTCAGTCCTGTACAACCCAGTCATAAATCATGTTTGCCTGATTAGTAAAGTAATTTTGTGTGGAATTTCTATTTCTTTCTTAATATCTAAATTTGCCATTATTTCGGGGGGTAAATAATGATGTCTATGAAACTTAAAAAACATGACTGATATGTCAAATTACTTTGTAAATGGTATTTCTATATCAAGCTTTTTAAAATTTGACGACCGCTGACAGCTCTTTTCAGTACAGTTTTTTTCATTCACCCATTGCATCTATGGGCCGCTTTCTCTGTCACACATCATTCACACACTGTCAGCAACGTTACAGGGTTAGTTTGCAGTTCAGTATCTATCCCAAGGATGTGGAATGGGAGAGACTGGGATAGAACTGCTGCCCGTCTTTTTAATGGACGACCCGCTCTGCCCCCTGAGCCAGAGCCACCACAGGTCCATTCAGTGAAAAACGCTTGAATAAAAAAACAAAAGTCACAAGAACATAGAAGAACTAGAACCTACAAAATATAATCTGGAGCAGAGCAGCGATTGTTGCCTAAATCTATGGCAAATATATTAATTCAGCCAAAAATTATGGAATAATAAACCTTGAAAAGGATTCTCAATGGTTAAAGTTGTGCACATTTTGCCAACTTGTTATTTGTGATCAGGGAGTCAAGTGGAAACTTTTGAGGCATTAATAAATCTGACTTTCTTACCTGAATAGTGTAATTTGGGCAGACTAAGAGCAAAGTAAGACTGATAATATAAACAATATAAATACTTCTTTGTATCTGTCTCTGGCTGTGCAAAATATACATTAAACCAACACTTTGTGTTTGGACAACGCATTTGTGCATGTTTAGAAGGTCAGGCTTCGCTCTAATTGGACCTGACAACTAGTGTGCGGAGTGCCACGCCGCCACATTGCCAGATCTAATCACACACAAGTCTAATTTGACAAGGAAATGTGAATGAGGGCTCCCTTTCTCTCGAGAGTCGGCTCAGCAAAGGGAACCGCTGCTGTAATTATAGCCACACAAAGAGAGACGAGAGCGAGACGAAGAGCTGGCTGGGGAAACGTAGACTTGATGGTGGGGAGGCCACAGGTTAGAAAGGCTGGCTCTCGGTTCAATCAGACAGTTTATGCAGCATTCAGTTCACTGATTGCACTTTCTTTTCATTCAGTGGAGATTAAGCCGGTTTTGTTTGCTTGATCAACACTTCACCGTCACACAAAACTATATACATGTCGTGTTGCACTGGAAAATCAAAGCTGTGTTCATCATCACATTGAAGATGTATACACTTGTGTGTATACATCTTCAAAGACTGAATCTATTAACACAAAGACGATTCAAGGCCTACATAAATTAATCCCTCAAACTGATTGTTAGGCTTTGCCCCTCTACACATTTTCCAAACCAAAACTTCACATTCAAAGCTAATAACAACATATATATATATAATACTCACAGTAGATGAAATGTTTGAAGTCCAATAACCAAAGCAGCACAGTGTAACAGGCGTTCTGACAAAGTAGCATGAGACAGTTGCTACACTGCCACAGCACAGTATAGGTAGCTAATACACTAACTCTACACATTGAAAGTAAAGCAATGCTTGGTTACTGGTTTTGGTAGTAAGCTAATTACCCAGGCATTCCAACTTACATTAGAGCAAATCACATTGTTTAACTTGAAAGTTTGTTCTTGATATTTTCTTTTAAAAAAAGGGGATTTTAATAACAGAAACATGACTCTTAGCTCTTTTTACAGCCCCATGCAGACTGCGGAGAATCCAGAGCTTGACAGAGCTGCCATCCTTTTTGATTGAGCAGCTGTACACTGTTTCTAAAAGACCATGTCAGCATCAGAGACTTCAGCCCTGTTTGTGACTTTATTGGATTTTCTATTTGCAATAAATGCAACTAAACGCTACAACTGTTACTGTCTGTTTTTGATGTCATGGAGGAAGGGGGAAAATGGAGGACAAACATCATTTTTAGCAGAAAATCTAAATGTTTTTCAAAATTCAAATATTCCCTGGATTTGTGAGATAATTTCATCCATACCTCTTGTTTGTAAAAGTAACAAACAACTGTACACAAAAACAACACGTAAACTGAAGAAGAAGAAAATCACAGGGTAAGAGTATCCCTCAGTTAACATCAGCTGTAGTACCAGGGCAACAACACCTTATATACACCTGGGACATCTCATTATACAGGCAACCTCAACATTTCTAATAACTTTTCATCATTTCCAAGAATTTACTTCAAAATATTGGGTAATTATAGTTAACAGTGTCCAGTTTGTACAGTTTTAATTAAATAACTGCAATTGACTTATGTCCTCTTCCATTTAGAGCAGTTTAGCTCCACAGGCAAAAGAGGAAAACTTGTGGCAGCTTTCAATTCCCACATCAAGATTCAGTTTCCTTAGAGGAATAACATGCTGAAGACAAAAGATTAAACTTTCTTGGATTTTTCTATTTTGAAAATAACAAACCTACACAGTTGAGTTCTTATTAAGTGAGATAAGGTCTCCAGAAATCCATGTCTAATTCGGTTCAGCTTCCTGTGCAGTTATTATGAATACGGTTTCAGTGTAGCTATTGTCAAAGCTGCAGCAACTATCCAACTATCAGACTAAGTGTCTGCTCATATAGTTGTTTTGTTCCTTTCGATGTGCGGCATGTTGTGTATTTGCTGAGAGATGTTCTGATTCAGGTACTGTAGTCGTGATCATTTAGAGATCGCCTCATGACAAACAGTCGAGCTGAATGATGACCGTTTGAAGTCGTCCTCATGGGCAGTATTAAAAATTGCAGAGCTGAGCCACAGCGCTAAGAGATTCACATTATAATGCAGGGAAATGGCCCATCACATCTCGCCCACCTCCTCGCTCAGTCTCTGCAATAACAGTCCAGCCCCTCAGGCTGCAGTATGATGCAGGAGCGTGTATTTCCTTTGCTTCCTCTGTGTATGTGCGCGTGCTTGTGTTTAGGTACATGCATGTAATAACCCTGTGTTTGTGTGTGTATGCACATGAAAGAAAAGCCCAAGTGGCCACAGTGCACAACGGGTGCACTTCCCCACCAGCGTCTCAGCTTGATTACCTGACCTCTATCACCCATGTTTCCATGACCTCCCTCCGTAACGTCATACAACCACACACACAATAGACTCCAACAGAATAGGAATAAGATGAGTTTTCTTTTCTTAACATCCTACAACAGAATGAGCCTTTCTCATCTTTCTGTCTTTTGTGTCCTCCCCCTATTTTTTCTCTTTGGTACTCAGATTAAAATGATGTTGTGGATAGTCTATTTTCAGTATAGGAGCAGAAGGGTACACACACAGACACACACATACAAAGGAGAAACAGGCTTGGTCTTCAACTCCGCAGCTTGTTTGGTGCTGAGCGTCAAAGTGAAATGCCAGAGAGAAAAGCTTTGTCACTCTTGTCTCAGCGAAGTAGAGGGACATGACGGCTACCCACACAAAAACTCCAGGGATAAAAAGAGCACTAGAGTGTTTATGTGCTAAAGCGTGGACCTTGGGCTGCAGCTAATGAAACAATGTGCTCCACCTCTAAAGATTTGACCTTAATGATAGAAATAACTTAAATGCTCTTATCTGCTCGGTGGCATTTATGGTATATTCTATGCAGCCGATAGGTCGATGATGTTGTTGAAGTTGTTGAGGATGATGGGAGGAATCCGAGGACCCAGTACTTTCAGTATACAAGGTTTATTACAAGAAATTACAGGTCAGGAGATACACAAGCTCATAGTGAAATCTGGCTTGCAGGGGTCGAAAGCACATTTATATAGGGAGGTGGTTCCGCCCATGACTAAAACACATCCCAGATGCGATTTCAAACTAAAGAAGATGTCTGAAGATGAAGACACTTCGTCAAGAACATTCCTTCTACATCCATCCATTAGCCGGTCAGAGATCATTCCTTAAGTCAGAGGTCCTTCCAAAAAGGGAGAAAACTACTATGTTAAACATCTGGGGGATTTTCTGAGAATGTCTTAGAGATTAGAAGATAGGCATCATAAATGTAAGCCTGTCATTATGTTTTAAACACATGCCGAAATGATCTACTCTAACGAATACACGACACATTCTTTCATTGGTTGATTATTTCACATTTCAGCGGCAGTTTCACGATCTTAGTAACAGCAGTGCCAGAACATGAGATTGTCTTTTAGACAAAGTCATGCCCCTGAAAAGAGCAACGACGGCTGTGGCTGCATAACATTAATTTTAACTGTATTTCAACTTGTGTCAGGAGAGACTTTCTTCTCTCTGACTCTTCTGCTTTGAATGTCATGGTTACTGCTAGAGAACAAGACCAGACAGAGACAGAAGTCCTTGTTCTAACATTCAAAAGGACTGATTTTTAAATCTGTCCTCTACTGAAGATTTCGATGTTGCAAAGAAATCGTGTCTATGTTTGACAAGCAAACTGAACAAAAGAATAAGTGTTGCCGATGCAGTTAGTTTAACATAAAGATGAACTAAATACAGGTAAACACCTCTAGAGCTCACAAAGTAATACATATAGTTTGCCTTGTCAGTGTGCAAATGGAAATGTGAAAAACTAATATTTGTTTCAGGAATATATGCCATATCTATTTCAAGAGTGCCATGGATGTATGGGTCAAGTGAGACATCGTTTTTGAAAACCAAAATTAATCAGTTGCTTCCTAAAAGGAGCGATTGTCTGTTTAAGGTGTCACAGCACAGGTGAGCATCCGAAAACGAAGAACGTCTCGGTTTGATTCGAGTAGCGCTTTTCATTTAATGGTCAACATTTCTGTTCAGTGGACTTCGCATTTGTGTTGTAGCTTTTGCAGATGTGTTTTCTGTTGATGTGCAGCTGCTGTGTGATTTTCTTTCCCTATATATTGAAAAATGCGGCAGTGTGTTGTGTGGGAGGGCCAGCAGTGCAACAGACCTCCGATGATCTGACTGCTAAGCAGCTAAGATTTTATTTATTTGTTTTTCGCAGATTTATGTGTAAAAAATACTCCAGACCAACTAATCCATATTTCTAACTTAAAATTTGATCAAATGCCTGTGTACATGCATTGTACATGTATCGCTAAAAAGGTCAAGGTTAATATATACTCAATTCTACAGTGTCTCTCAACCCTAGAGTTTTTCCCGCCTCCTTTAACCAGTTGTTTCAGTTTCCTGCTCTGGCCTGAAGCTGTTTAAGTCAAAAAGCTTAAATAAACCAACTGCACACCAGCTGCCTTGAATCAGATTTTATTCAATAACTAGCATGTCCGCTGTTTCATTTGTTAAAGATTTCGAAATGAAAATATAAACTTGATAAATACAATTCATGCATAGATACTGTTTTGCTCCTTTTTTTGTTTTCACATAAGAAATGTTGTGTTTTCCCTTTCCATTTGGCAAACTGACATCACAGACAACAAGCTTAGTGCAGCCTCTTGTGCAGTTCATTTTTTTACTGGAAGCAAATTCAGTTAATGAGTTTTTCTGTCATGAATATGGTTTTGTTTTCAAATTGCTAAAAG